>JAEQML010075458.1:0-13828 GCA_016904865.1 Pissodes strobi
GACTAACCCTAAATTAACCAAAGTAAGGAAATAAGTGCGCAAACAAGCGAGCTACGCGCGCTTGTCTCTTCACTATATGAAACTAAGCAAAACCAACGCAGACTAACCAAACCTAACCAACACTAATCCAAAGTAGCCTGGTAACCAAAAGCAACCCAGACTAATCTAAACTAACCAAAGCCAACCCAAACTAACACTAAATAAACCAAAGTAAGGGAACAAGCAAACTAAGCAAACCCAACCCAGACTAACCAAAACTAAGCCATACTAAAAAATTAACCCAAACTAACCTTAGTTAACCAAAATATAGGGACAAGCGCGCTACGCGCGCTTGTCTCTGCTACTCTAATCTATTCTTGTTTCGGCATTACGCATACCTGAAGCCTTCGCATGGAAAAGTTAGCAGGTTCCCTAGATCCTTCTGTGAGGAAAAGTGAAATAATAATTGTGCGAAAACGAGATAGTGTAAGTTTGGAACATGTCGCATAGTAATTAATACAACTGCAGCGCAAACTTTGTGATTTTTTTTAGAAACATTTGCGCAACATTTAATTTGTAGTAGAATATGTCAGTATTTTTATTATTATGGTAGCCAAAATAAATGCGCAAAGTAAACAATGACCTAGAAAGAAGACAATACAGAAACATAACATTTATTCATGAAAATACATATTTTTCAGAAATATGCTCACAAATATTAGCAAATGCATCACTAGCATCTCCTCCATATATGCTGCACATAAAATTGTCTATGTGCTCTGGTAAGAGCCTTGAAGCCATAACATGCATCCTCCTGCAAAATCCCTTAAGGCGAGACCAATAGCCTTCAACGGAATTGGTACACACTCCTGCATATGGTTCGACAAAATTAGCCGAATTAAAAACTGATTTGTGGGTATAAGGAGATACACCATCATAATTGTTTAGACATTTGTAAGAACGCCAGTCATCAGTCCAAATCTCTGTACCAGGTCGAACATGCTGTATAATTTTTTACATAATACTTTCCCTTGACCGATTCCTTAAGGGCCGTATTTATAGTCGGATAGTGCTGTTCCATAAAAGTGGCAAAGACCCACACCAAACTTCCTCATATCGGCCAATATCACTCATGAATACACTGAGTAAAGTAACCGAGAAACTCTTGCTACCGAGGTTTAGCAGGGCAGCTGAGAGCCTGAGAATACTCCAAAAGGAGCAATTCGGCTTTCGCGGTGGGCATAGTACCAGTATGCTTGCCGCGAAAATAGTCTCAGACATTTACGAAGGCTTCAATAATCGGCATTGCACAGCCCTGCTACTCCTCGATATCGAGAGAGCGTTCGACAGGGTGTGGCACGGCGGACTGCTGCACAAGCTCTTCATTGAGCATAATTTTCCAATGCATCTTGCAGCACTCGCCGGGTCATACCTTGCCGAGCGTAATTTCTCGGTGAAAATTGGCACATCGATCTCGACCACACGACCATTAAATGCTGGCGTACCCCAGGGAACAGTACTGTCCCCGCTTCTTTTCAGGTACTACATAGCCGACTTCCCTAAAACGCCCGAAATCTCACTGGCTTTATACGCTGATGATACCGCTATTTACTCCACCGCCCCTCACGCGCAGACGGCCGTAAATAACTTGAGCAGGCATATGGATCAAGTCTTGGCATACTATGAAAAATGGAAGATCCGTCTTAACGTAAACAAGACGGAGCTCGCCATTTTTACGCGTAAAAGAACAAATAATGAAGCGGCCCCTCTTAACCTTAATGGCGCTAACATCGAACCGAAAAGTCATGTAAAATATCTGGGGATAATCCTAGACTCTGGACTAAGGTTCCACAAGCATATCAACTATGTCAAAAGCAAAAATTTTGTAGTATCAAACAGCCTAAATATATTAATAAGACACAGCTCTTTTCTTAGTCCAACAAACAAGTTGATTATCTATCGGTCTGTGACTCGGCCGACGCTCTTATACGGCGCCCCAGTGTCGAGCGCGGTCGCAGAGACGCATCTTAGGAAAATCCAAGTCATGCAAAACAAGCATCTAAGAGCAGCCTTCTCAGCTAACTGGCTCACCCGGACGAGAGATCTGCACGACTGGGCGGGGATGGAGTACGTGCGAGAGCACATCGATCGCCTAGCGTGCAGATTTTTCACCCGGGAAATTCATGGCTCGGAAATAACTACAAATCTGACAAACTCCCGATACGACCCAGAGCGCCGACCGAGACACGGACCAATACACGGGAAAACTACGCTATTTTACATGGAACAAAGGCCTCCCTAAATAATTATATTAAATTAAAATTTTAATTATTATACTATCAAATCAACTCCGTACAACAATTAAACATACCGTTGTTTGAGTAAAGTCAAACAACGAACATACCATCCAAACGCCAGGTACCAGGTGAGACAGCGAACAGCGACCGTAATTTATTAACCAAGTACGAACCGAACGTCGCACAAAAGAAAATGCGAGAGGGCCCATCACATAGGGCGACGCCGGCCGACTCCGCGAGAACCTATTATAATAGGCACACGACGGGCCGGTCGGCCACGGCCGAGGCGCCAGTCCATGTCCTAAACTCGCGTCACTATGACGCTCCGTGCTGCACAATCAATATTACATATTTATCGCCCACGCAAATTGGTAGCGAGCAGTTAGACTCGCGTCGCCCGACTCATTACCGTTGCTGTAACGCTAAAACTGACTGGATTCTGAATTCCTAACCAAAGATGCCTCAAAGCAACGAAGCTCAAACGCGCATCAAAGCCTGGCAAATACACACACTGCTAGGCCGGACCTCTGCGCTTCCTTTTTCTCCCCCAAACGTTTTATAGCATCGTGGCGTCAACCTCCAACGATTCCATTACATCTCCTTCCTGCAACTGGCGAGTACTCAAACCAGCCAATGATTGTACATAGAATAAACGTATGCATGAAGTATGAATGTAATACATGAAGCGTGAATGTTTATAATAAATAACCTACCTAAATGTAAGGTTGACTGTAAATATTTACTTTAACGACTAACGTCAACTGTTTTCTATCATACGGGCTTGGACCCATAAATGTATATATATAGTGCGAATGAAGTATGAATGATTGAAAGAAGAATGACTGTCTGTATATATGTACATAATAAATGTTTGTATCCGTCTAATCAGTAAGCCAAAGAAACGAGAAATGGAGTTTTTCATTTAGTTTTCTCCATATCGCCCACCTGCCAACACATCTATCTAAAACCATCACTCCACAATATCGGCAGCCAATACTTAAGCACACTTGAAGGGCGCGCCCATGGGAGTTAGTTCCATACAGCATGGTCGCGAAACTACTTGTTACATAATGTAACGCCATTAGATAACACCGATCCCCAGCAGGGTATTTGACTGTTGCGTGGTCCCGTAGCTACCCATGTGGGCAAGCAGGGTCTATAAACACAATATGTACATACTTAATTTATAGTTATATTAGACAGTAGGAGTAGGGCACAATGACTTTGTATAATTCTATAAATAAATGATACTACTACTACTACTAAGGATGCGTCAGAATTTTAAAATAGACCTGACATATTTGTCAAATAATTAAGTATGCCATATTCTAATGTTTCCTTAATCAAGGAAGCCTCAAAATTTGACTATAAATTCGGGTGTAAGTAAAGCACAACACCTCGTTTCGTCGTGATGCCAAGTAATCCTATTACCCACACTTGTGGCACGACTCTGCCAACATTATATTTTCGCATAGTCACAACACTTTCGTCGATCTGAACAATGTGAACAATGCCACCTAATTGGAATAGTTCGGGCACTTACAACAGCTTCCAAGAGGCAATATCTCGAATAAATCGATACCTTTGACACACTGTTGTCAGTCTTAGATTAAATAATCGAAATGCCACTCTTGGCGGCACGAGACAGGACCAGAAATAAATCAAAATCATAACTTTTCTTTTCGGCACATGCATATTTTCGAAAAAAGATCCTTTCAGGACACTATATCGTTGACGACAAGAACGACAATGAAAATAATGACTTAGTATGGCGCCATTTTGCACAGTCAACGTGCAATAACGCCTACAAAGACGAGCCGGACATCTTAACTTTTCACGGATAAGGCCGCATTCCGCATTCCTGTAGTATTCTTGACACTTCTATTGCTTCGACGTCGGCAGCAGTTCGATCGTGAATCGCGTTGGCGACGGATCGTTTTTAGTTAGCTCCGGTAAATTTGTTGTTTTTACTTAGTTCCGGCAAAAACTGTGGTTTAAGTTCAGATTTTTAAATCACGGTTTCAGTATCTTTATACATTGTATTCGGACTGCTTTTTGCTCTTGTAGTAATCAGTCAAGGCCAGGAAGGGTTTTATACCCACACTTTTGTAGTTTCCGGGGACGATCTCCTGCTTTTGCCCCTATAATGGGGGATGTATCGGAAAATGACGACGCACAATCCAATAATTCGATGGAGTCTATCTCAGACTCGAGTCTCACAGAAGTTTCAATACGGAAAATCAGAAGTAGATGTAAAAACTTCGCTGAAGTCTGCGTACAGTGCAGACTCGATTACGAGAATCTCAGGGAGTGTGACCCAAGCCACATAGATACTCGAAAATTAGTTTCGAAAATGCGCCAGCACTTTCGGGATACCCATCCCTCACGTATTAAGACCATCTCGGCGAAAATCGACACGGGGCAGAAAAAGAAGGCCAGTCCTACTGGCATTCTAGGCTCCGAAACCGTGAAAAAAACAAAGGTCACCTTGACCGATTGACCAGCAACACAAAAAACCAAAGATAGTTTTTGCGGCAAAGAAGTTGCTAGGCAAACCGAAATACATATAAGAAAGCGAGCGTAACTTAATGGCACCACCTTCTGCTACCCTGGTAAGTCAAAGTGACAATAATAATTTCAAAACCCCATTTAAACAATTGCCTTTCAAACGTAATTTTGAAATTGTCACCCTTGACAGGGGACAACACCATGTTGAGACCTCGAACCACTACGAACCCTTACAGGATATCAATACAGAGGATGAGGACACTATAAGTGTAGCGTCTACCTCAGCCTCTGCAGGGATCAAACGAAAGTCGGCAGCTGACAATAAGGGCAAAGCCACCCCTAAGCGAAAAGTATAACCCTTACCCCCTGTCGTTATTAAGGGGCGACCGCCTGCTCACCGGCAACTAAGAGAAGGTCTAAAGGAAATGCGTATTAATAAATACCAATTAAAATATACCAAAAATTCTGTTATTGTATGTTGTGAAAACGCCAACGATCTCCCCACGTTAAAGCGCACCCTTGTACAGGAAAGCACGGAATTCCACACCTACGCGGAATCGCAAGAAAAGTCCAGAACGTTGGTACTACGCGGGCTTGACGGGGAAATTCAAACGCAAGACATCGTGGAAGCTCTTAAAGAAGAGTATAACTTAACCCCCAACAACGAGGAAAGCGAGAACACCAATGTTCCTAATCATTCTAGAGACTGATTAATGATTATACTCTGCACCATTTAAATAGTGAAATTAGAACACTTATGTGCGTCAGAGTGACGAGGGAAGCCAGACGCTCCGGGAAAGCAGTTTTGCAATGCAAAAACTGGCAGCAGTACGGCCACGCTAAGTCGTACTGCTGCTGAATAACTATTAAAATGTGTGAACTGCGGGAGCCCCCACCGCTCTATTGACACGGAGTGCCCTGTGTATGTCTACAAATTGAACATCATAGAGACAACAGGGAACAAAGCAAGGCAAACCAAACCTGCCTAAAAAACCAGCGCCGCCACCGACAAACCCGGCCTGGAGGGGCAAACCACTCAGATTATTAGCAGACGGCCCAAGTAGACTACAATAGACAGTTCCCACCCCTACGTAACAGAAACGCACAAAAAAACAATCAAAATCAACCTCAAGCAAACCACAATGTACAGGTTAGTGGCTCTGCACGCGTTGGCTTGAACCGAAATAATCATAACAACAAAAATGTTAACCATGTAAATATTGCTAATACTATGAGTAACCTTAATAACGTTGTAAATAGAATTAATAACCTAGTCAACCTGGACCAACTATTCTTGGCCTTGGATTGTTACTCGAACATGCTGGAAGCGTGTCGGGGTGATAAAGCAGAAATCCTGCAAGCCTCGATACGCTTTTTCTCGTTCGAGTACCAAAGATTTGATATATAATGTTCATAGTAGCCAGTTGGAATTGTAACAGCATAAGGCCCAAAATGGGCGAATTCCGTAATTTTATGCAAACCTCCAATTTTCAGATTGTTTTTCTCAATGAAACGAGATTAACTCCTAATTTTACTTTTGAGATTCGGAACTATAATATCGAGAGATTTGATAGGCCCGATCGAGCCGGAGGAGGCGTGCACACACAGGTCAATCCGCTACCGGCGGGTATATAACGTACGCTCCGTGATAGAACATGTCAGTATTGAACTGGAGAGCGGCCTGCGTGTATGTAGGTGCTACGCCGCTCCGACTCGACTGTCCGCCTCACGGCAAACGATATCCTTGCTTTACTACCGCAAAACAGAATATCCCTGCTAATTGGCGACCTTAACGCCACGCACGCCGATTGGGGCGGCACAACCAACGGCAGGGGTAGACTAGTTAAGGGTATAGTCGAAAATAATCTGGAAATGTCCTATCATAGAACTCCAAATCCCACTTATCTTCGCAATGGCTCATTCCTGGATGTTGCTATTACTCGGGGAGCGATAAGAACTACTCAATTACAGGAAATAAACACCCTAAACTCGGATCACCTTCCGATCAAGATTGACCTGTACTGTAGGGTCCCTACTTCAAGCGACACCGTCGTTTCGTACAGGGGTCTTGATTGGAGAGAGTTCCGAGCTAGGTTAAACGAGTTAACTGTCGTACCCGGGCAAATAGAGTCAATCCCGGAACTTGAGAATGAAGTTGAAAAGCTTACAACTAATATCCAGCGCATCCGTGATGCTATGTGCCCTAGGGTTACCATCCACCCTAGGACAGAAACCCTACCCGAACCTATCCTTGAACTTATAGCTTTCAGAAACCGATTTCGACGCCGATGGCAGAGAAACCGGACACAAATAATGGGATCCGCTCGCATCAATGCGCTGACGGAGGAAATAAGGGTTAAAATCCGGGAATATAGGAGCCAGACATGGCTTTAATATGTTAATTCTATCAGCAGGGATGATGGCTCGCGGTGGAAGCTCGCCAGGCGTGCCCGCGGAGGTAGTACGCGAATTCCGGCGATTAAATATCGTAATTCGGGCATTCTAAGCAATCTGGGAATAGCGGAGGCCTTCGCTGACTACCTGGAGGGCGTCTGCAGCGAGTCGCCTGACACCCTTCCTGAGCAGGTACATTATAGCTCTGTTGTTAGCGTTTTTAAACAACAGTCAGTTTACGATAAGTTGAGAGTCACTCCGACGGATATACGCAAAGTTCTCTGTTTGCCGAGAAATAAAGCTCCTGGCCCGGACAACATTCCGAACTTAGTCCTGAAAAACTTGCCTAAGAAGTCAATCATCCATCTTATGCATATAATTAACGCGGCAATCAGGCTGCAACATTTCCCGAAATCCTGGAAAGCAGCGGGCGTCATACACATCCCTAAACCAGGGAAGGATCTCGCACTGCCTTCTTCATATCGGCCGATCTCTCTCCTGAATACCCTCGGAAGTATGGCTGAAAGGCTAATCTTGCTGGGGATCAGCGGGGAGGTCGACAGACTCAACATCCTGCCCCCTGAGCAATTCTGTTTTCGCGGCCGGCATGGCACTGTTATGTTAGCAGCGTAGATCGCTACCGATGTATATGAGAGCTTCAGTGCGAGACAGTCAGTGGTATTACTACTACTAGATATCGAGAAGGCGTTCGACAAGGTGTGGCACGGGTTACTTTACAAACTTCTAGCGAAGCACAACCTTCCGCTCCACATAGTATCCCTGATCGCGTCATACCTTGCCGAGCGCACTTTCGTTACTAGAGTGGAAAAACACACTTCCGCAAGTAGAAGCCTGCTTGCAGGGGTGCCACAGGGCACAGTATGGTCGCTTTTGCTGTTCAATCTTTTTATTGCAGATATTCCGTCTCATCCCCAAACCAATAAAGCCGTATTTGCCGACGACACTGCAATTTACTCCTCGCATCCTATAGCGGAAGTGGCTAAATCAAGACTAAGCGAGCACATCAATGCGCTCGTTCCTAATTACGAGAGTTGGAAGATTTCCCTAAATACGAAAAAGACCGACCTTATTGTAATTACACGCAAACGCAAGGACATTGACGATACGCCTCTCGTAGTGGGTAACACGCAAATAAATCAAAAAACGCAAGTAAAATATCTCGGTATCTCGCTAGACACTAAACTGAATTTTAGCCAGCACATCTCGGCAATTGTTAACAAAAATGAAGGCATTAAGAAAGGACTAGGCTTGTTGGTAGCGAGCAGGTCTTACCTGAGCCCTGCCGATAAGCTTATCCTCTACAAATCAATTGTAAGGCCAGCACTGCTGCACGCTGCCCCGGTATGGTGCTCGGTGGCTCGTACGCATAAACGTATACTACAGGTCATACATAATTGCTACCTGAGGGCGGCCTTCTCCTTAACACGACGTGATCACGTCAGAATTGAAGACCGCACGAGTGCTCAGGCGTTGAATACGTCGAGGAATACATCGACGGCCTCACGTGTAGGTTCTTCGAGAACCGAATCAAGGGATCGCCGCTCACTGCTAATATCGCGGACAGCGCTACGACCCCGAGCGCCCTATCCGACACGGTACCATATACTGAAAGCTAACCTTATTCTATAAGCAACTAAGGCCTCCATATCTTGTAAAAATTAAATATTGCCAGAATCCCAATAATTTTAACTTTTTAAGTTACTAAACCTATATCTTTTGAAAAAAAAACATGGAAACCCAAGTATCAGGAGAGCAGGAGCACTTTACCTTCGTGCAAGTGTTAGTCCTGCTGCGTGCCCAGCCAACCACCGTGTTCGGACACGGGGGGCGGGGCTTGCTAAAGGTGCTGCTAGTAGAATAAATACGCAGCTGCACCCATCGCATATACACTTGACTTGCATTATAAGATCCTTTACACAAATAGTGCACTATATAAAAATCGGCCTTTCCCATTGGTCGATGCGCATGACCCTCCGGTCGCTTCGCTCCCTACGGGGGCTCAAGAAAAGGAAACTAACCAGGTGCTAACCCAATCTAACCCAAGATATCCAAAATCAAGAAAAAAAGCTGTTTAGAAACATAATCTTTAAAAAAAAATAAAAAAAGCCACGGGGTTCGAACCCGCGTTTTCCAGGTGAGACCCAATGATCTAAACCTCTACACCACAAGAGCTATTGATAGAAATCGATTGCATCACGCAGACATCTCGTAATACGAGATGGATCGACCAATAGGAGAGGTCGATTTTTACATAGTGCACTATTTGTGTAAAGGATCTTTAAATGCACTTGACTTCCAACCACTGAAGCATCCGTGACTCCGTAGCCTGACCCGTGGGGCTCGACCTATTCAACCTGAAGTTATTACTATACCGGAGCATACTTACGCTGCTAAGTCTTCACCTTGTATATTGTACATTGTATATAGTAGTTAAGTCTATGTTGTATATATTGTGATGTATTTTTAACATATGACCCTAACAGCACAAAGATATCCTAAAGACGCCTTAAAGATGCCATGTTCAGATATTCGAGACATCTTACAGATGTCCTTGCCTTGCGTCGTCTTTAAGACATCTTTAGGACATCGAATGTTACAAAAAACAACGTCGTCAAGACGTATTTATATGACATCTTAAATACATATTTGAATGGCATCTTAAAGACGTATTTATATGACATCTTAAAGACGAACTCATTTTAAAAACATTTATCCATAGATTGAAAAGATAATTTTTAGAAAAATATGTATGTAATTATCTGTTATTATCATCAGTCAACTAAATGTCACATGTTTAATGTGATTTTAATTGGTTCTTCTGCGATCTGAGGCCCTCCTTAGCCACTCCTGAATGGCAACCTCAGCTTCTTGAATGGATTTTGGAAGTCCTGACTGCTCAACGGCCTCTGCGTTTCGACTTTCGACCTCCGTTTCGACACTTTCAGCAAGATAAACGTAACGATACAAACCGCAAAGTAATACAAACTCTCAGAGATTTATTATATTTCACAAATTTACAAGCCGAAATCAAATTTTATCGAGAATGAACAACAGTTTACGCCGGGCAACCGGTGCCGGTGACTCGGACGCTTTAAAATGGGAAAATGGCCGCTCCAACCTGCAACATAGAGCCAGTGTTGCCACATGAAAAATCTAAGGACTCCTGATTAATGACAAAATAACAACTGTTACTCGCAAAAAGTGATCAAACTAGTTTAAAAAAGAGGAACCTACTAAAAAAAATCGAGCGATTTTATGAAAAATTATTGCATAAATTGAAAATGAAATAAAAAATTACGATTATAAATAGAAATGCGTATGAATAAAAATTAAATTACTTGTTATAGGTATAATGAAGATTATAAAGCAATTTCTAGTAAACAGTTTTTATGAAATTTTAATTACCACATATCACTAATAATTGCAATATACCTACAAACATTACCAAAATACCCAAATTTCGGATAAAATAGCTATAAACGGCAACGCTGTAGACCTTTACTGTTGTCGTTCCGTTTCGTTTGTTCAAGGTCAAGAACGTTTCGTTTGTTCAAGGTCAAGAATCAACAAATACAAAGTGCTAGTGAGACTTTAAAAAAACGTCTTAAAGACGTTCCTCTGAATCAACTTTAAGACGTCTTCTGAAAGATGTATTAAAGATGTCGTGTTTAGGTCTTCAGACGTTCAGGCATAATGTGAACATAAACACCACGTCTTTGAGATGTGGTGTGCTATCTGGGGAGCTCCTGCTTCCTGAGAGCAGTTCAAACAAGGCTTTTCACTGCTTTTCCTTGTATAATCTTCCTGGGAATAACATTACTTAACAAATCAAGTATTCTAATCTAATATAGCTCCGGCCAACAACTAAGTTGTAAAGATATTGAAGGGGTTTCCCAAGTAATACTCAAGCCAACCGTAGCACAGCTGCGCCTAACTAATTAGGTAGGCTAACATCAGCCCCCTAAGGGCGTCGTACCCTGTTGGCCACGGGCTGATCGAACAACTCCAGGCGAAACACCAGGCCCTAGTTATACTAGTACTCATGACGTGTTAATATTAGGTTGTCGCTGTTTTGGGGAAACAGGGGGACGAATGACGTCTAAGTATGAATGGCTAGTTAGAAAATGAAAGATAGTAGAGACTCGAGCGGCAGCAGCCGTTACGGCTGGTCGAGGGTTGGCGAAGCCCAACTCAAGTGTTGCCGGCCGTTACGGGTAGTCGAGAGATGGCGAAAGCCCGACTCGAGTGTTGACAGCCGTTACGGGTAGTCGAGAGTTGGCGAAAGTCCAAGTCGAGAGTTGGCGAAAGTCCAAGTCGAAAGTTGGCGAGAGTTTAAGTCGAGAGTTGACGAAAGTTCAAGTCAGGAGTCCGAGGAAAAGTTGGCGTAAGTCTAACTTGCGGTTCTAAGTGAAAGTGTAAACAGAGGGTCGAGAATAAGTGGCAGCCCAAGTCGATCGAGATCAAGTCGGAAATCCGAGGCAGCCAAAGGCATTCAGAAGGAGAGTCTCCGCTCCGGTTCGAGCCGAAACCGGTTGAGGGTTAGGGACGTGACGCGAGGATCATCCTAGGGTTGCTTTTAGGGAAAGAGAGATGTAAGTCAATATTCTTATATTATAAAGTGTGCATCTATATAGTTAACACCCCTAACGCATTAGAATACCTTCGCAGCCGAGCGAGTAATTTATTATTATTTAGGCAGTAGCAAATAAATTAGTGATTTGGGAATAACTGCGTTTTAATCGAAGGAAGTTAGACCTACCCCTTCAGGGTAAGATCCCTTAATATGTTAACACCCCGTAACCCTTTAAAATAGCTCCGCAGTTTCAGCGTGACAATATTTCAAAATCAGAATCAAGGCATGTTGTAATATGTATTGAATGCAGTGGAATGTATTTTGTTAAATATATCCTGGTTTTTAGTTAGATAAAGCAAAATATATCGTAGAAAGTGCGGGCATGTATTACAACTAGTAGGGTTCAAGAAAAGGAAACTAACCAAGTGCTCACCAAAACTAACCCAAGACATACCCAAAATCAAGAAAAAAACTGTTTCAAAATATAAACTTAAAAAAACCGACGGGATTTAAACCCGGGTCGCCGAAGCGAAAGCTAACAATCCAGCCCCTAGACCATCAGCGGACTTACAAACAACTGGTTACATCACGAAGACATGGAAGTCAAGGGATCGGGGAGCCAGGTGCAGGGTGCTAAACAAACAAACGCTACCTCTAGACTCTAGTCCTGTTTTTGGGGTCTTCTCCTTTGTCAATACGCTCGATGCTGCCACATCCCTATACGCACTTCGGGCACAGATTAGGAGTAATCTGTGCTTCTGGTTCGCTCGCGAGACATCCCCGAAGTGGATGGTTGCGGTTGCGCGAGGCCAGCGCTTGCGATTGTCGACTCCCGGGACTGGAGGGAAAGGGACGTTCCGGTGACGTCGCCGTGTTTACCTTGAGCACGGGGACTCAAAAAACAGGAACTAGCCCAAGGCATGCCCAAAATGAAGAAGAAATACTTTTTACAAACATAACCTTAAAAAAGATAAAAACCGACAGGAATTGAACCACGGACCGCCGTATCACAGGCCTAGCATCTAACCACATGAGCGTCTCGCGACAGTGATTGTTTTGGCTGCCATCAAGGTAAAAGCGTCTCCAGCGCCATCTATTGTAGGTAGCGTTGACTCGAGAGATTCCATTCGATGTCTTCTCGATGTAATCAATCTACAGCATAAGCCGTCGTGGTTTAGAGGTTTAGATGGTTAGGTCTCAATTTAGCGACTATCGGCGGCGGCTCGGGTTCAAACCCCGTCGCTTTTTTTATTTTTTTTTACGGTTAACTTTCTAAACAGTTTTTTTCTTGATTTTGGGTATGTCTTGGTTTAGTTTTGGTTAGCAAACAGTTTTTTCTTGATTTTGGGTATGTCTTGGTTACGTTTGAGTTAGCACCTGGTTAGTTTCCTTTTCTTGAGCCCCCGTAGCGAGCGGTAGCGAGCGGAGGGTCATGCGAAAAGCGAAATATTACTTATTGTAATATATAATACAGCAGCTTGCATGTGTTTCTGCGAATATATTCACAAAGAATCTTCCTTCTTTGAATGAATTTGACGCTTGTATCCGCATTTATAACATTCTACCTTGACGGCAGCCAAAACAATCACTGTCGCGAGACACTCGTCTTCGGATAGCGTAGCATTAACTAAAATTCGCGAAAACTTATCTAATATTTTGTTAAAATACGGGTTTGAAATACGGAAATTCCAATCGAACGACATCGACTTTTTAAATAATATATCTTCTAATTCAGATACGCCATTTATGATCACTGATGACTCATCTACCAAAACGGTAGGCGTATGTTGGATCCCTTCCGTAGATGTTTTTCGGTATAAGGGTCAAGAGCCGGTTTTTAACCCCGGTAACGCGACAAAAAGGACGATACTTTCCTTTATTGCTAAAATATTCGATCCTCTCTCACTTTTGGGTCCCATTTTAATACGCGCAAAACTTCTAATGCAAAATTTATGGCAACTTCAATTAGAATGGGATGAATCAGTTACTGCGGATGTCTACGCGCGGTAGTTTAATTTTCAAACCGACATATCAGGAATTTAATCTTTAACAATAC
>JAEQML010075459.1:0-13827 GCA_016904865.1 Pissodes strobi
TATGCCAAAGTTTACTGCAATGGTAAATTTCTCTTTTTATTAATTTGTTTACTGCACTTTACAGATGCTTACAAGTTCACAATCGTATGACAAATAAAAATTAATTGGTAAAGAAAAGGTCCAAATCACGTTTCAGTTGCATATCCGATATTAAAAATGTCTGTGATTTTTTATACACTATTCTCCCGGCCAAGTTTGTTTCACAGTACATTGCTTTTGAATTGAGTTGAATGTTTCTTCAATTAACCACATCACATGCATAATTACATAACTTTTCTTGTAGCAAAGATTCCACTTATTCGAAATTTCGCAGGTTTTAGATATGTTTTCATTCACACAAGATAACAAGACCCCTGTATATCTAAGAATTTCTGCTGGAATTTTACTAGAACACTAGAACATTTCTGTTTGTATTGTGTAGTTAATTTATTTAAGTTCCTATTGCAAACCACACAAGACTTTTTTCTTCACCTAAAACAAAGTAGATTGCATAAAATTAAAATATTCATATTGGAGATCCAAATATTATCTTACCAGAGTGAAAAAGGGCATGTTTATGGGTTAGTTTCTTTAAATTAAATCTATGAATCACGAGTTCATGAGCATGACATGTCGTTTGTTATTGTTTTGGGTTTGAATTCAGCGTCCTATCTAACCTCACATTCGAGATCGACATAGCCGTCTATTTTACCGACACGAAATGGATCATGCGCGAAGAGTAAGTTATGCTCCTCCCAAGACTCTTGTGAATCAATTCAGGACATGCTTCAAAACTGATCTGACGTCAGGATTTATGACGTAACGATCAACGCTCGGTTTACAGACTATATACTCAATTTGTGCCATATCATGCAAGCTTTGTGTTCTGGTAAGCCAGCTCGCCGAGAGAGCCGCACTTAGATGTTTATTTTGTAGAATTTGCAATTTTTTAATATGACAGTCAGCGATCGAGCACCAAACCGGTGCTCCATACATCAAGTTCGGCCTCGTGATCGATCTGTACAGCATAAGTTTATTTCTGGGACTCAGGAATGAAAGATGCCTGATGAGAGGCCTAAGTTTATCTAAAATTGCATGGTTTTTGCCTTGCACGTATGTGACATGTTTGCCAAAGTTAAGCCTCCCATAAATATATTTCACCCCAGATAAACAGCAATTTGTGAATTTAAAGCATTGTATTTCAGTTACTCCTTAATCCGAACCTGGATTGTCGGTAGAATAGATTCTATTATATAAAAGAATCGCTGGAAAGCAAGTTGTCGCTCTCCGTCAAGGAAAACGTTTTTACACGTTTAAATTTAATATATCTTTGTCTCAGTCAATATTATGAAAACAATATAATGTCAAATAAAGAAAAAACATATTTCTACCCTCTCAAATGAATCCGCGTCCCCGCAATTCCCGCCCTATTCTATCTGCGGCCCGCGCCGCGCCGGTAAGAAAAATTACAAGCACTCAACCGTGAAGCATCGGCCTTAATCGTTGCTTGAGTTTGGCATCAAAAACATCAGCCTCGGTCGCTGCCCTGTTTGATGATAAGATATTTAGTAAGTTTTCCCAGAATTTAAGTTTAGTTAGTCAAAGAAGTAATTTGTGCCTGACAAACACTCACACGTGAAGCATCAGCCCATGTCACTGTCCTGATTGAGTTTTGGCTCCAAGGACAACTACCAAGTCGCAGCCCTGTGTGGCGCCATGGCATTTAAGTAATTTTCTCATATATCTGCACAGATATTTAGGAAATATCTCGGGTACTCTAATCCCCTTTTCCAAACTTGGATTTAGGTACTCTTTTAGGCGTTATTACGCATTTTTTCAAGACAGAAACGCGTCTCTTCTGTTGTTGCCAATTGAAGAAGGTACGACAAATCACAAATATGTTCTTATACTCGAGATTCGAATTAAATGTTCGAAGTCTTACTATCCCTGGTGAAGTTAAGTTGAGAGAATTGTAGAAGAAGAAAAGTAACAAGGTATTTTGTGTGAATGGAAAGGCAGTTAGTTTAAATACAAGAAAATTTGATTAAATTCAGTAAAGAAAGAAGTTCATGTTAAATTCAAATAATCAAGAAGTTTTGTTAGATATTAGATATTCACTATAAGTTAACCTGATGTAAAGTAATACGTTTTATGTGTGAAAGGATGAATGCGTGTAAGTAGTTAGAAAACGTTTTATATATTTATCATATTTAATGCAAATTAAATCTTGCATTATTAAAGTACGTAACACCTAAAAATTATAATACATGTTTTAATTTACACCCTATGAATACAACCCCACCAACCTATGGCAATACAGTTCGCTAATTAAAGTGGTCAATTATAAAGTTAATTACCACCCTCTTCTTTGTGGTCATAAATGATTTAAAATTAATTGTTTATACCGATCATGCATCGTCCATTAAGTTTTGGATAGCTTCGACTTCTATATCCTCAATTTTCCTGTAGATTCTAGATTCTATGCCTTAACTCACTAACTGTTATCTTGAGCCAATTTAATCAAGCAGTTTTGAATATAGGCACTGACTATCTAGTGCTTCGCCCGTAAAGCCTAGGATTTCATGCGGTAAAAATCGTGCACCATACTAAAATTTTGTCTGCGAATTTTGTCTTTTCTTCATATTATATATTATTTAGGCGTTATTCTAAGTCTTCCATATAAAAGCCATTATGTCCCATAATCTCTGAACTATCCAAAGTAAAGTACTTTCCATCGTCCATAATAATGATATATATAAAGATCAGTCTTAATGCCCGATAATGACGTGGTATTCCTGCCAACTGGCTTGCGTGTATTTTGGAAATTTTTTCCTTTTTCGATATTTTAGACCATTTCTGGCTAATTTCCTCAAAACTGTGTCCTTAGAAGTAAGACATTCACGTCCCAACTTCCTCATGGACACTCCATTTTTACCTTCAGCCCTCCTCGCCAATGTATCTGCTCTTTTCGGGTCAAAAATCTTGGATCTAACTAACTACTTCCGGTTTAAGCATCCACTCAACTAAATTGCAATAATGCGGAAAGTGACACTTTCCCGCACGCGACTGCCGTTGTGAAGGGCGCGAAGCGGAGTTCGGACAAACGGTATATCGAAAGTTTAATGTTCTTAAATCTCTATTAATACAAACGGAAACAAAAGTAACATAACAAGAGGGAATAGAAATAAATTGGAATAAGAGAAGTATTATCTTCTTACTTATTATTAGGGATATCAATTCTAGATGTAGAGCTAGTTGCGTTATGTAAGTTAATTGCGGAAGCCAGCATATGGGTTGAAGTTATCTGCTTCTTGGAAGAAGGTTGCTCTAATACTGGCAACAAATATTGGGAAGAGGTTTCATCAAAAACAGGCGAGAAATCATGGCTGTTAATTACTGATAGTAGGTATGGGCAAGACGTTAATGGCCCTAAATTGCATTTTGAAGATGTTGGTTGGAGCGTCCAAATGAAGCATTTTGTTGGACATTTCACTTTCCGATTTGCATAGTCTTGTAAGTACCCATCAGCAACATAAATTGCTTTCCACCCTCCAAAACGTTTAATATCTGTGATACCGTCTCCATAATCGGCAAGAAAAGTGGTCGAGGACCGCCTAAACTGAAACTTGTGTACAGTTCCGGATTTTGAAGGTATTTTTCTTATTGAATTGATGCTTACAGATTGGACGGAACATTTTCCATGTCTGTACTGTGCTGTGGAGTTTCTTTTGGACGTATATACAATCAAAAAATACCCATTATTTATTTCTTTACATATCTCGAAGAATTTGGCGGATCGATTTTTGGAGTTCTTGATATTGGCAATTATCAGGTGTTCGTTATCTTCTATATCGTCGATGGTGACTTTCGTTTTCTCTCGGTTACAGGCACCATCAATTCAAAATTGGTTTCCGACTTAATCCTCAGTTATATTTCATCGGGTGCCTCACTCATAATTTTTTTAACGTCTTCTTGACTAAAAAGTTTGGATTTTTTGGACGAAATTCAATATTTTGTCTTTTCATAAAAGAAGTTATTTTATGAAATTTGCCAATATCCCAAATCATGTTTAATTTCACAAAAATCATTGAATATCTGGACCATAACGTGTTTGGTTTCCAGTATTTGGAAATTTCCAAAAAAATGCTAAAAATATGACCAATAACATGGGATTATTGCTGCCCATATCTTTCTTTTGACGTCACGGGTGACAAATTCAGACTTGCTTCATTAGCTGCCGCTAGAGTTTCTTCAGGAAGTTCTTCATTTGATGAATTCATTGTCATTGTCATTAAATTGCAAGCACAGATCGAAGTTTACTGTAGATTGATATGTCAAGCATCGTCTGTTGCTTGTTGCTAACCAGAACTAAATATTTTTAATTGCTATAGCTATAGCAATAGAATATTAATAAAATACATGAAACTGGAGTTAAACAGGAAACCTCTTAAGACTTCAATGGGTTTATATTTGGAGCACCACAAGTCGATGCAAAACATGCACAAACTTGACCTGGCATAGGATACAACTGCCGCAATGTCGGCTATGGATGAAGAATATCAAATGCCAGAGCCCACAGCTCCAAGAAATATGCATTAATTTTTTAGCAGGGAAAGACTCAGTAATATAATCATTCTCCCCGGGAGACAGACTATGTTTCTACGAGAAGTCCAAACTGAATGCGAGTCCCCATGATCAAATAGGTATATCCGGCGGCGCACATAAAAGTACATTTTTGTTGCAGTTTATCATTGATATATATTCGATTAGATTTCTTAAATTAGTTAACCTCTTCTTCCGTCTCATTTTAAGTAATTAAAACTGCTTAAACTTTCCTCATAAACGAAAACTAGGAATACGTTGCTCTGTTTCAGGACTTCTCTCGAAGTTTTAATTAATGGACGAGTGGAAGCGAAACAGATTTTTTAATTAAGCTGATTGAAATTCTAGAAATTAAAAGGAATAATCTTGAAATGATTAAACACCGCGGTATTATAATGGCATAACTATGATTAAAATGTGCATCTGGCCCTAACTGATACGATAGCATAAACAATTATAGTTTCATATCTAAATAATGTCAATAAATATTCTTCATTTTGTTCAGTAATCAAATGGTCTACATGGGAAAAGGCTACCTGGAAGTCATAAAACTTGCATTTCAATTACTTCATAATAAGACACTGCACCAGCATGACGTTAATATAAAATCAATAAAGGATAATATTAAAGGATCACGTAGACCCTACGTGGCAAAGCCTGCTTGTTTGAGGTAGAACTTTATTGTTTTTATTTAAATCCATTGGGAATAACACCAATATATTTTGATAGTGCTAGAATTGCATTCTAAACATATTAAGTTTTGATTTATAATAGATTTATTTACATTTTGTTTAAAGTGATGTAACGTAAGTTTTAAGTCTACTAACCAAACTACTTTCAACATTTTTTTATTGAAGTTACTCAGAAATTAACCAAAACGTTGACAAAACAAAGCCATTATCTCGTTGAAAAGAAATTACAATGTTACAAATTTAATTAAATGTCCATGTCCAACCGTCAGCTTCCGCTCTTTGAACATCCACCATTATTTTATTGTCATGGCATGAGGCAGCCGTTTAACCCAATATAATTTGTCAATTTATGATGGCATCTCGATTGGACGGCTGAGCTGTTTACAGTACATTTCTAGATTAAACGATTAAATTAAGAATCAATAACCTCGGCATTCGCTTACATCCTTATTAAGCCGTTGAGGATTGTATGTGATGGCATTTTAATGATTTCGGCTGAGTTTCGAGTGATTATGAGCATGCCAATATTTAATATTATTTGTATTTAGCTTTAATAGTTAAATAAGGTGATATCATTTTCATTACAGACCGGATTTCTGAAACACCTTTTACGTGTCTAAAAATAAATTTTATAATATCAAGTTGTTCCTTTTTGAAATAATTAAATTAAATCAGAAAATTACCTGGGCACAGCTAAAAGTGGTGTGCCATGCAGTAACCCGTCATTCTTGGCCCTACAGTGATGACGCCCAGCGGTCTTTTTACGTTCCGTATTTAATTCTTTAAATTTCGGGACGACGATATTGGAAACGTTTGGTCCTCGACTCGAATTAGTTACTAAGCTCTACTAAACTCTTTACTGCAGACTTGTGTAACCACCCGTTTTTTATTTTTGTTTTCGTCTACAAATTTGTGCGTTGTCCCTTTTAATTTTTTTTAGACGCTTTAGAGTTTTCTTCAATTGGTACCCAAACTTTTTCCTTGTCCTTTTAAATGGTCATATGGTACGTAATTGAAAACCTTTCTTCAGCTTCTAAATACTTTTAAGGTCCATTGCTGAAATAACTATAGAAATACCCGAAAAATCAGAAATAATCTGACAAATATAAGGTTATGAACATTCATGACATGCATAATCCTTTTCGCATTTGCGCAAGCATTTAAACGCCTGGAACGCACCCCAACAATATTATTAACCAATGCCTCTTAGCTACCAAATTCCAATGCAAGTGGGTGGGTCACTCAGGGATACCTGCCAAAATGCGGATTTAATGCCGATGGAACTAATAAACCTGCTGCCTCGCAAACCTTCTAGAATGGTAGAAATATAAGGGACGGGATAGGCGTCCTACTTTGAACATGAGTTTAGCTTGTGAAAGTCTATACAAAATCTAAATGAACCGTCTTTTTTACGAGCTAAATAGACTGGGCTTGATCACAGACTATTGGATCTTTCGATTACTCCCAATCTAAATATTTCCTTGACCTCCGCATCGATAGATTTTTGCTTGTAGGGAGACACTCGTTAATACCGTTGTTTAATGGATTGAGTCCCCGGTTCTGGAATAATGTTATGCTCGGCGACATTGCAGCAACCGAGGCCAGAACCCATCTGTGAATTTTTTCCCTTAACCAAGGTATCCAATGCCGCTCTCTCTGACGGTGTTAAATTATCGAGGTGCTGGACGTTACAAACCAGTTAGTCATAAAAATTCTAAAAATAGTTATAGTGAAACAGTTATCATCTTATGGTTTCTTTGTGTGATAATCGTCCACTAGCCCAGTCAGACTTTTGCATTGACCACAGCAGCACAACTGCATTATTACACGTAACTCATGATATTCTTCAGATAATAATATGAGTACATTATAGTAAGGCCTTTGATATCATTGGTCTGGGTATATTCCCTTTTTTTTATGGTTATTTAAGAGAGAGATAACAGTGAGTTTGTTACAAGTAGAGAAACTCAAGTATTGTTCGAGTTCCAAAGAGAGCTCCACACCGTAGTGTGTTAGGGTATTTGCTCACAACAGTGAGTTTGTTACAAGTCGAGAAACTCAAGTATTGTTCGAGTTGCAAAGACAGCTCCACACGGGAGTGTGTTTGGGTATTTGCTATTCTTGATATGTTGAAGATTTTCTAAAGCTCTGTAGTTTACCAAATCACTGATGATACCCGGGTATATCATACCTTTTTTCTAAAAGAGTTACCTGCTGTTGGGTCCACTATAAATTCTGATCTTGATCTTATTGCGAAGGTCTCTAAGGTCTCCAAACTTGTACTTAATGAGAGTTAAACTCGGTTAGTGGCTTTTGGAAGGCATCGAGGTGCCACAGCTGTCAACCGGAATTTAAGCATTTTTATTAACAATTCATTTCTCGAAAGCTGCAGAATCTGGGTTTATTTGTTGATATTTGACACATATTTCTTCACTGATCCGAAAAACATTCGGGAACCTGAGATATTGGATACCACGAGAGAGAGGTATTGGATACCACGCTTTTTGATTCATAGGTGTTATCCCATTTAAATTTCTTTGGTGTTGTCTATTGGCCTACCCCGATGGAGTCCGATCGCAATAGTCTACAAAAGTAGCAGCATGCTTGCTCTCGGTTCAGTCATGGTGTTCGTTTCGATAGGCTTAAAAAGCACTCGGAATCGATACAGGAGATTGTGTTGTGGCCCGAAGCCGAACCACGGACAGCTAATCTATTCAATTTCTTGGACTCTAATTATTGGATTTTTTCCAAGTTGTTACCAGCTTTATTCGCTAACCTCTCATTCAGCTGTACATATACCTGACTCACTCAGCCGTTTGTAGTTTTGTTCATTTTTTAAAGGCGTGGGTTAAAGTTTTGGAGCGGGCGCCACTAATGGTCTGAAAAATCTAGTTTCTTATTTTGCAGGAATAGTGTTTTTATTATACCTGCTTGTAGGCATATTTATAAAAATAAATCCTGTGTACAGTTCACACGCGGTAGAAGTGAAATCTTCATCAAACTAAATCAAGCGGTCATCCATTCAAGTACTACCCATGCTTGATCTTGCTTAACTTCAGAGATCAGGGGAGAACTACGTTTTCCTTTTTACTCTTAACAAACATGTAACTGTATAACTGTATACTGTATGGAGACCATTTAATTTAGTTTTTTTTTTTCCAAATTTTTACCTTCCAGGGGAAATACATCACCCAGGGTAATGACACCTATCAGGAGAATTACTTTTTTCTACAGGGTATGACACATAAAATCAATTTGATATATGAATATAATATAAAAATCTCCTTTATTTAAGTAATAAACAGCTAACTCATTTTGTACAGAACATGAACATTCGAAACTAAGTATTAAAATTAACAAAAAAAAAGTAAAATCTTACAACCTTTACCACGATTAGAACTTTTGGGGTGCATTCTCCAAAATGGACGCATTTTATAAAACAATGTCAATTGGGAATGGTTTGACAAAATTTTCTTGTTAAAAGTTTTAAGCGTGTCTAGAACTAAATGTTTCTGCTTTTTAACCTTATTTTTTGTGCCCGGACATACATGGGAATTACCGTCTTCTTCTAAAAACCTAGGCAACAGTCTTCTTAATTGTACTAAACTTACTACTATTTCTATATTTTTTCTAGAATATATTATAAACGAATTTGATGAACTCGCAGCAGTTCTCAGTCTTCTTGGGCAAATGTATTCAATGTATTTCCAAACTTTGTACTTACGAACTATTGGACCCATCATAGGTTTCGTAAACGAAATTTTTTCATTTGAAGTGTTAAGTGAATATTTTTTCTATTTTCATTTTAAGGCGTTTTATTTCTTCATCTATTTTTCTCATTTCTTTATTTGTCTTCATTCTTATGGCTTCTGAATCCGAAATATTTGAATTTTGATCTGCATCTGTACTTGGTGAGTTTTCTCTCATAAACCGTAGAGTCTCTTTTTTGAGATTGAATTGTCTTGCTCACAAAGCCTTGACATTTTTTCTCCAGCGCTTTCTAGCCTCTCGGTTTTCCCTAGGAGTCATATTTTTTGCTGCCCTTACTTTTCCTTCCCCCTTTTTCTTCAGGTATTTTAATCCCTCTTTTTTCTTTTCTTCAGCATACTTTTACCTATCGTTTTTTATTCTTTGATACCTAGCCCTTTCTGCTATTCTTTTCTTTCCTAATATTTCTTCTTTGCTCTTTTTTTGGTTGTCTAACCATTGTTACACAAATCTGCAATAAGACTGGCATTGTGTTTGGTATACTTACAAAATATTTGCAGTAGATATTCTCATAACCGGATAAATGTAATTCCCCTGTTAAAAATGTGATTCCCCTGTCTTTGAAGTCAACAGGGGGATTACGCCAAGGGAATTGCAGATTCAGTTGCGCACCCAGGGGGGCATCGGGCCAGCCCCCCCCCTCCCCCCCACACTGTATAAAAAAAATGTGACATCAGGGCGTGGCACCCCAAATTTTTTTAGCACAACCTATGTTGGGCCACCCCCAAACATATTTTCTGGGTGCTCCACTGTGCAGATTTGCAAGAATGCTGTTATATTTTCTTTAAATTATAATGGAAAATATAAAATCCTTTCCTAAACTATCCTATATTGTTCTAGACTATACCTGTATAGCTAGAATCAAATTTTATTTACATTTTCAAAAAATATGACGACACAATGGAATTACAACGTGATGGGCACTTAAACTACATTACGACATAACCCACGCGGTTACTGATCGAGGTTTGGCCGTTAAATTTTCTTTTGCATAGAAGCAATTTCTTATTGCATTGCTGCCAAAAGTATTATAGAATCTAAGAAAATATTATATTTCTCTTGTAACTTCATTAAATTTGATTTGGTAGGGGAATTACACAAGGAATTGAGGACAACTTAAATATTTGGTACATTTCCGAAATAAATAGTTTTATGACACCTTCTAGGGCCTTGGTAAAACTGTATTATAATGTCGATGAGATAATTTCATATAACTTTCATGTCATGACCGTTTTCAAGATATGAATGGCTTGAGAACATGCCAGGGTAATTACAATTTTAATGTTTGAGTGAAATTTTTTCAAAATAATCTTACTTCGTTCGAAACAAAACTTATTGTTCCTTAAAGAATAATCATTTCTCGTAATTTGGGTTAGTTTGGGTTAGTTAGTTAGTTAGTTTAAAGATATATAAAATTATAATTTGTTTGAAGAATTTAGGAAGACATGCATATGTCGGTTTAATGTGAATCTACACGTATCTCATTCTACAGAACACCCTATAGATCTCTTTTTACTGCCGCTTTTTCGTTTCATCGAGTCTAAAATCACATTCGTGCTACTGAAGTTTTTACTTCAAATATATCCCGTACAGAAGTTTTATTACATTTATATGAAAGTGCTGACTCAGATTAACTATCCACTTACACACTAAATTTCCGACTGATTAGAGGCAAATTTCATGTTGTTTTCTCTCATTTAAAAGTGAGTGTAATGAACATCAATTTGTAACCATTCGTGCATATATGAAGAATGCGGCTTGGTAATATAAAGATTTTCCCAACGCAGTTTTCAAGAAAAATGTGACATTACCTCGACAGGTCAGTGTGGGTGGTTCAAACTTAAATTAAGATCTCTGCTAGATAATATAAGAGTTAATGATTATTTTGTTGGCAATGATTTCTATTTTCGTTAATAACTTGCACAAACACGTTAAATGATAAATAAACTGCATCAATCAGTATATATGGGAAAAAGAAAGAATTTTATTCATGTTAAATAGGTGTTGTGGTTGACCCCAAATACTCACATAGATATTTCATGGCACGTCATTGTGTGCCACTTACCATTATGCATTTCGTATAATATCCTCTTTATAAAAGCATTTCGTATTTTTTGGCTACCAGGAAACTTCGATCTGCGGTTAAGTTCGTGCAGATTGAAAACAATGGACTTTCCACTTGCGAGAAAGAAGAGCGGCATTATGTGTGAAGCTTGTTACGGTGTCAAGATAGCAAGGTATTTAGCCTTTTAAGGCTAACGAGGCAATTTTGATTCATAGCTGTTAGAATTTCATAAACATTTAGGACATCGCACGCAATTCTTTTCAGTTAGTTTTGTTTAGATATAATATTTCCTTCTATATTTAAACTTTTGGTAAAGTTTGGTACTCATTGCACGTTCACTATAATTAGTGCTGGTGGTTGTAATGAGTACGGCGTGCGTTAATACTTGTTGCATATGTTATATTACTTCACCCTGGCGAGCTTATCAAAATATGCTTATTCTGGTTCCATTGTTTAATATTCAGGGAGGCAATCTCTGAAAGAATGGAGGGCATTGTAGTAAATGGCGAAGTCATAAACAATTTGCGATATGCGGATGTCACGGTACTTCCAATGAAGCGGATTTACAGTGCTTGCTCGATACGGTCACTGCTAAAAGTGCAGTAGTAGGTCTCGATCTTAATATCAAGAACACCAAAGTTCTGGTAATAAGTAAACAGCATGATACAACAGGTACTGTAACAGCCAGAGGTGTGAGACTGGAGCAGGTTAGACAGATCAGGGACCTCGGATGTCTGATAAATAACGATGGAGACAATCACAAGGAAATCCGGTCAAGAATAGAGTACGCTCGCGCAGCTTTCAACAAAATGAAGAAAGTTCTTTGCAGTAGAGATCTTAGACTACCTTTAAGGATCCGTTTGTTGCGCTGTTATGTGTTTTCAATTTTGCTTTACGGAGTGGAGGCCTGGACTATAAATAGCAATGAAATGAGGCGACTGAAGGCGTTTGAGATGTGGTGTTATAGGAGAATCATGAAAGTATCATGGATGGATAAAGTCCGAAACTTAGATATACTTAAACATCTAAATAAAAACAGTGAAATCCTATGCACCATCAAACGGTGAAAATTAGAATACTTCGGTCATGTAATGAGAGGCGCGAAATACCGACTACTGCAGAACATCATGCAGGGTAAAATTGCGTGGTCCAGGTAGACGCAAAACATTGTGGCTGAAGAATTTACGCGATTGGTGTGGCGTAAACTCAAGCACACTCTTCAGAATGGCGCTGAACAAAATTCAAGTAGCTGTGTTGGTGTCCAAAGTTCTGGAAGGACATGGTACATAAAGGTTAAATTTCGCAGATAATATTTTCACTGATAAATAAGTCGATATAAAAAAAAGTTCATTAACAGAAATATAAGGTCTGTTCCAACTGACCATGAAAACCGTACAAGGGACGGTAATTTCCAGTGGTATAAGTCGTTTGTCAACGTCACAGGTTATTTATCGCCTTCAAAAGTAAAATTGACAAGTAGAAATGACGGTCCCTCGTACGGTTTTCTAGTCGGTTGGAACAAACCTATTATAAATCTGTTTTTCTTTAATATTGAAAATGGTTTCAAAAGTCACCCAACTATCCCGATATCTAGTTCTCGGTGGTTTAAATTGGTTTTATTGTTTTATTTCGTTTGTAAGTACCTTTTATATAATTATATTCTATATATTTTTTATCTTTATTTTCTTTGTTCTGATAATATAATGTAATTTTATTTTGCGCCCAAATTGAATTTCTACCTTATGCAAACTTGTATTTAGTTTTAGAACCTAACAAAAAGAAGACTCCTTGAATTTTGTCAACTAGCATAAGTTAGAAATTAATACCGATAAAAAACGATGATTTCCTGGGTAGTTTATTATTATTTTGGTAATTTCGTTTTATAAATTATAACTGTGCGATGATTTCACAAACTGATAAGAAATTCAAACACATTGCTATGTATTGCTCATATAGCTAATAAAATTTTCCCTAATTGTTTAAAACCAAAAGGTAATAAAACTATACTGCATTATTTTTTCTGTTTTTTTTTTACGTACAAGGGAACAGCTTACAGGGTCTTCCATTAAAAAAAGTAAGTTTGATATACGTAAAATTTCCGAATTATTTTTATGCTACAAATTAGTTTTAAATTTTGGATCTTAACAGCTCTAGCGAACTTTTCGGCTAAAAGGTTCCTCTGTCAGAATATTGTATCCTGTAAATAGCAGGATTGGTTGAGGGCAAGCCAAAGTGTCTTGCTGATAGGCCCGGAGGGCCTTTGCCGCCTTTTCAGAGCTCCATTTCCGATCCGCTCCAGTCTTCCTAATATCCTGATGAAGGTCAGTATCTCTCTATCGTCCTGAAAAATTGCCTCACTCTTGCAAAGGCAGCGCATCTGCTCATATGAAAAGGGGCTATGTAGTTTATAATAATATGTCTTCTTTGACGTCAACGCCCTGTAATCACCTCTACTAGCGTGCCCAAGAACCGCCAGTATATCAACAGAAGCCAGTCCATCCTGGACCAATTTAGAGTAAGTTCTGGGACCACAGCCCGGCGTGAGTGTAGCTTGGCTATCACGACAATATAACCATTCCTGCAACTCTTGCAAACTGTGCCTAGTCTTGTTTTGCTAACTCGAACCGCAGGCTTGTCTTGGTCTTGCAATAATCTCGTGAAACATTACGCTATGTAGGTAAATACGATATGTACGGTGCGTGCGATGCGTTGCGTGCGATG
>MU196059.1:2448-13827 GCA_016904865.1 Pissodes strobi
AGCGCGATGCAGCCCGGTTTTGTTACCTCGACGCGTAGTGGGGGATCACGTCATCGGCCGGCCGATGAGTGGGGACCTTCACGCGCACGGTGCTGCGATGGTGATCGCGACGTTCTACCGGTACCGCGCGAGTACTACGGAAAATGTGAAACCGATTTCCCGGCTTTTCGCGACAGAATATTTTATTGAACCGAGCTTAGAATATTTAAATTATATTTTACGAAAAAGAATGATGTGAATAGCTCGTAAAATAAAAAAGTTAATCCGGCTTGCATACCATTCCCCTAAAAATATAGTACCTTCGTTACACCACAGACATGGACTACTGGAGAAGAGCGGTAGGAAAGTCTAAATTGGAAAGGATCAGAAATGAAAGTATAAGGGAAATAATGGAAGTAAAGCACGATATTGTTGATGACATAAGAACTGGACAACTCAGATGGTACGGACAAGTACAGAGAATGGGCCAAGACCGACTCCCGAAGAAAGTACTACACTGGACACCGCAAGGAAGAAGAAGGAGAGGAAGTCTCCGGAAAAGCTGGAGACGATATAGACGGACAGATCCGGACGGGAGGACTGGAGGAAGCGGCTTGGAGAAACCGAGACGGTTGGAGAATGGGAATCGGAAGACGGATAACGTTGTAACCCGTATAAACCACATATAACATTATTAGGTAATAAAGTTTTTGTTTAAAAGCTGTTTTATATTTAATTTTTGGTCAGTTTTATTATTTCCTTTGCATAATTGTTTAATCGTTTTATCGGTAGATCGCTTTGACTTAATTTCACTCAGCGTTTTAAGGCACTTTACCTATTTGACAGATTTAACTTTTCAAATTACTCCACTCAGAACTAGCAAATGTGTGCTGAAGTGAATTGGTTAAGCGGAATTGCGTGAGAGACAAAGTCTGCGACCTGATGGTTTGCTCGACTATTTATGTAATGAAATTTGCTGACCGTTGCAAGCCTAAGGTTCATTATAGCTCGTGTTCGTCGCTCGCGTTGATTATACGATCTCTTAAAGGTTTACATAATATTTTCTAAGTCAAGTTCAAACTTAGGACAGGGTGATAATTAACTAAACGCTTTAGTAGTTCACAATACTTTTAATGATATATTCATTATTGTTTTCTGTTCGATATAAATTCATATAGCGCAGAGACAGTTATGAGCAGTAAAATTCTAAAAACTCGAAAAAAAATCAAAATTTCAAATTTGTATCTTCCGACATAATGGAATGACAGCGTGAAGCCCTTGTGTACTAATTTTATTGTTTTTAAAAAAAAAATTGTTTCTTATAAAATATCGGTAAAATATAAAATTTCTTGATAAATATATTATTTTGATAAAGTTAAGCAAGCAGTGCGAAAGAAATTGTTCTAGATACAAAGAGAAGACCAACATAGAATAGGTAGTCCATTTTTTTTTCTTTTGGGAGGCTTGAGCCGTGTTAGAGACGCAAATAAACCTATTAATTCAAAGAGCTACGCTAGGCACTATGATAACTTTTCTATAATATTCTGGTATATCTTATACTTGATGAAAGCCCGTCTCTGTGGCACACATAACGAAACCCTTAAAAGCCATTATTTCAGCATCCATCACAAACTTTTGCCTCATTCGATCTCATAAAAATAAACCCTCAATACCTTGTTATAACCTAATTACTAAGAGAGGCTTTAGTTCAATCGAACGAAACAAAAGTTTCGTTTTAAGGAAGCCCACGATTTAAGCTATCACACTTCTCAGGTTTTTGACGGCAGAAACGAAGAAAAGCGAAATGGGAAAACGAAAGAACAAAAAGCGTCGCCTAAAAAGGCTTTTTCGAAACAAAGAAAACAGGTTTAAAGAAATCTTTCGCTTTTGTATTCGAGGCGTTTTACTTTTACAGGAACTGGTAATGTGTCTATATCGGAAATAAAATCAAAAAGTAAATAAGATTATCCTTTTTAGTCTCATTTTTTCTGCGTCCAATCACTTATTATAGAAATTTCAAAAAGTTGGCTGTGCTGATCCCTAATTTTTTTCAGTTAATGATTTTTGGATCTTCTGTATTGTTACGATAATTTCAACAATTCCGTAACATGGTTTTGTTAACTTTTTTCATCTCTACTAGAAATAATAATATTTGGTCCAAGCCTGGTGCCAATACATGACATTCTCAGTCTTACATAATTTGTGTTGATGTTACATCTATTTCTCGTATCATAACTGTGTTGGTCATGATAAAATGTATAGCTACCTAGGTTTCTCTTCACATAAGTGAGACAAGCCATTATATACATAGACGATAATGTTAGAATATTTAAGTTTACAAATGCATCTTCTCTGTAATGAAGACCTTTTACTACCCTAACTGCCCGTCTCTGCAACTTATAGATCCTACTTGCCTGTGGCGCATGTCTTCAGACAGTCGGTGCATAGTTACAGTGTGATTGGAAAAGAGAATGATAGGCCATTAAGACCACGTCGCTTCCAACGGTTTTTTTTTGAGATTTTTTAGAAGAAAAATTGAGGTTGATAGTTTACTTGATATCTTATCTATGTGCTCATTGAAGATAAGAGTCCTGTCCAAATATACCCCCCAGAACCCTAACACTCTCACCTTATTCCTCGATAGGTGTCGCTCCTCTTAGACCAAATATAATTTTTTCTGTTTTGCTTATGTTAAGGGACAATCTGTTACCCATGAACCAATCCATCAAACTACTCTCTATATTCTGCATGTCCCACAACAAGTGTGGTGTCATCAGCAAATATAGTAAGCTTATGACTTGTGGCTTATATAAATCAAAAACAACAGGGGTCCCAAGATGGATCCCTGCAGTACACCATGTCTGACATCCAGCACACCCGAGAAACCACCCGGAGCAAAAGTTTGCTGAGCGCGTCCTGTCAAATAGCTCTCCATCAGTCCAAGGGTCCGTGCATTTAGTCCATAATACTTCAGCTTTACAAGCAATATCTCATGGGATATGCAGTCGAAGGTCTTGAAGAGGTCACACAGGATTGCTCCTATGTACTGACCCTCCTCAAAGCCCTCGACAACATACTGCAATAGTGAGAGTACAGCATCAGATGTTGACCTGCCAGATCTGAACCCAAACTGGGATTCAGTAAAAACAAACCGTTTTCCTCAAAATAAGAGCAAAGTTGCGTTTTTAGCAAATACTCAAAAGGTTTTGAGAGCACAGGGACCAGGGCTATGGATTGATAGTTACCAACATCATTACAGTCACCTTTCTTGAATATACGAACTACCTTAGATTTCTTAAAACTATCAGGGAAACAGCCCTCTCTGATACAGGTGTTTATCAAATGAGTGAGTGGCACAATCAACGTTTCCTGCAATTTCTTTAATAACAGAACATTAAACATGTATGGATATGTCTCTGCTTTGTTTGGCTTTTAGTTTTTTTATTGTGTCTCGAACCTCCATGTATGAGACTTCTCTGAAGGAGAAGACATCAGCTTGAGCTGCTTTATTAAAAACATGCAGAAACTATTCGGGCTTAATGTCAGCTTGTGGCAGACTGTTTAGCACTGTGGAAGCGACATTTGCAAAAAGTGATTGAAGTAATCCGACGAAATATGGCCTGGTGTTGGCTCTTTCTTCGATCTTCCCCTATAATCATTTGCTACCTGCCAGGCTGCCTTTACCTTATTTTTAGCGTTGTTCAAGAAATCAGAGTTTGCCTTAAGTTTTGCGTCGTTGACAGCTTTACGGTATTGCTGTCTATACTAATTGCGAAGAACTGCCAATTCAGGCACCCTTACTGAATTGTAGAGATCATTTAAAAATCCTAAGTGCTCTCTCAAATCATTAAGAAAACGATTGTACCTGTACCACCTGACATTTTTGTTTTTTTCTATCATTTATATTTTTAACAGGGAAACTATCTCCGTAGCTACATCGAGTTGCAGTGCTCGGTGGTCCGATGCTACAATGTCTGCTAGACTTGTTTTAAAAATTGACATATCTACGAAATTTGTAAATATATTATCCAGACATGCATTTTGCCTTGTATTTTCTGTGATCTGTTGGCTGAAGTCAAAAGAACTTAGCAGATCTGAGAGATGTTGCTTCCTGCCACCATTTATATTAAAATCCACATTAAAATCATCTAAAATCACAACAAATTTAAAATCGACAGTTACCACATCTAGTACAGCATTTAGACAGTCTACAAACATATTAAAATCACCAGATATGGGGCTGGTATACCTCAACGACAATAAGGTTCAGGTTCTGGATTTCCACTACTGCAAGTCCACAGAACATCTCCACTAACATGTCCACAATGTCCCCTCAGTAGGGATATATAGCCCAAGTCGGCGATGTTTCAATACAGCTCCTCATTTAAAGAACAGCCCCTCAATACAACCCCTCATAAAAACTGTCTTTCAAGACAGCTTTTTAGACAGACAGATAGCTTAGCCCAAGTCGACGATGTCTGCCACTGCGCATCTCCACCCCGGAAGTGATCCGTCAACTGTCCTTATATGCCTACTCCCCTCTCTCGATGCCTGGATCTCATTTTTCAGGGAAACTGCCACCCCACCGTGAATACTGATTTTCCTCGAATATTCGGATGCTAATTTATAGCCTACAAGTTGTATTCACTTTTCATAAAGTGTTCCGAAAATCACAGTATATCGTACTTGGTTTTATTGTTTTGCAAGTGCAACACGTTTTTTTTTAGATTGAACCCAATGTTTTTTTTTTCCAATCAATTAAAAAAATGAACCTAGCCCCGGAGAGACGTATTGCAAAGCCCGGCCCCTGTCGTGGGGTCGTTTGAGCGCCACCCGTTCTAGCCAGCTAAACGGAAAAAGCTCGGCTGGTGTTGTACCGAGTGGCTAGATTCGCTCATAAAATTAACCGGTTCCTAATTTCGAACTATCAAAAAAACGAAAACAATGGCGCAATTATAACTTCTATCAAGAAAAAACACAATCTAAAATTTAATGAACACTATATTTGCTACTAAATCCTTTTTTTTTGCAAACACAGCAACAATCTATCTGGAGAAAAAGGTTATATTAAAATGTGGTGGAGTAGACAAAAGAATGTTAAATGACTTAAAGTAATTAATAAAATAAACAGAGTACAATATGAAGATTGTACGTACTGAGACCAATTCAGTTGGAAAACCTAGGTTCTATATGCCTTATCACTAGATGCACTAAACACTACTTATCAAAGTGATCACTTGACGCAGACTAAGCTTCTTACAACTAGGTATGCGTGCGCTAATAGCTGCACTGATGGTGATAATAGGCCGCAATGAGCGGACACAATGATTAGATCAAAAAACTTGAGAAGTTAATAAAAGCACCAGATCAGATTAAAACTATGGTTAGCTTGATTCATATGATAAAAAGATAAAATTCAGAGCAGTTATATCTGCCGACTATTGAATGAAAAGAATGAAATTATCCAGCCAGCGCTTGACTTTTAAAATGAGAAAACAACTCAAAGCAATTAGATTAACTGGTCCGATAAGCCAGTGAATAAATGTAAATTAAATTAATTAAAATCAATGAGCTACCTCAATTCAATGTTTGATTTATATCAATAAAAGTAAACGAAGAGTAAACATAAGAAACAATGAGACACAAAACTTATACCCAAATCCCGTCGTCGAACTCTGTCGATGGCCTCTAGTGCGGGAACCACAAGTTAAGGCCCTTCGTCAGCCTTCCAGGGAAAAAAAAGTTGTGGACCTGCTTCCGGCCTTTCAGAGAAAAAGTTGCAGTCCTTTAATTAAACGTCTGGCCCAGCAGAAGAACCCTGAAATAATCCAGTACGCATTAAATGAAGCCCCCTTACTTTAATAAAAATCATAGACCCCTCCCTCTTTGCATAAATACATCTTCTTTATAAAACAAATTTACCAGACAAAAAAACCCATGGACTTGCAGTGCAATAAAGCAAAGAGATATTAAGGTTCAGGTAACTTGAATATAAAAAGATAGGTATGAATCACCCCTAAAAGAATATATAAACTTCCCCATATGATCAAAATTAAAGTTGCATTAAAACAAAAATTCGGATCAAATAAAATGGAGTAGATAAGATAACACATGGGAAAAGCAAATGGCGTTATGTGCACAAAAAAAAAAGGTAGATAAGCAATCAATTTCATTAATTTAGGCAAAAATGGTAGCGATATTTACCTCAGACTCGGACTTGAGGGTGTATTAGAGGAGATTCGACGGTCTCGGCCTTATGGGACGAACGTGGAAGCCGCTATAAATAATGAAAAGAAAAAAAAATTAGCAACATGTCGGTCACGTGCTTCATAGGCCACAGAAAAAGGAATCCAAAGAAAATGCTTACCTAGTACAGCATGTAGAGCCCGAAAAATCGGTCGTGTTAAAACACAGACAGAAACCACACAGTAAATCCCCCAGCAAAAGGGTTGTATTATATCACAATACTCAAAACGTGCAGTTTCTCGCTATACTAGCAAACATTCCCCAGGCGAGCAAACTCAAAAAGACTTCTCCAACGTTCCGTCTTCCGTCAATTTGCCTTCGAAATTAAATACACAAGTAGTAATGGACTGAAAACATGACGAGTGATTCGAAACAAGGAATAATTCTAAGAAAATAGACGCCTTAATTCTCACTAATTATGATGATAAATGACGGCGGAAGCCACGAATAGTGAGCTTAAATTACATTCTTCCAGAAATGCTAGGAAATGCTCTAGCAGGAATGATAAATCTTCAAAAATCTAAATCGAGAATGAAAAACGCGCGATACATAGCCCATTTCTATTATTCCGTGACGAAGGTCACAAAAACTACTACCAAAATACGGATCAACAAGTCAAACGCAGCGTTTTTTTGCAGGCTAACAGAATTCTTTAGAAATATAAATCGACTAGCTGGCTGTTTACGATAATATAATGCAAATCAAGCCAAGTTATTTTAATAATAAGATACGTACATCGCTTATCAACTAAAATAGATGGTCACAACGGATTCTAAAAGCTAATACGAATATATAGCTAATCTATACTTAAAATATAGTTAATTTTACATTAAGAAAAGATGCAGTTTCAAGCGAATTATTAAATTCAGAATTAATAAAGCGAAGAGTGCAAAATACAGCATCATTTTTTCCCTAAATGCAGCATATAAATGAAATTTTAAAATTGGCAAAATCGAACTGTTACACAAGAATACCTCAACCTCTTCAGTTTTGTTTCTTAGAGAGCAGACATTCTGCTGGATTACATTTAAGTTCTCAAGTTTTCCATTGGATTTTCCCTCAATAGTGGGCGGCGTCGTAGGTGGAGAAAATTGTTTATAATGATTCATCTGCCCCAGATTTCAGGGGACATTACTGTGTCCTCCATTTCTGCTGGAACCTCAAACTTGAAAGAACTTTTAAAGTTGCCTTTTCTTGTTTTCATTTTGTATGCTTCGCATGTCACATTCAAAGTGTCTTTGAGGTGCTTTTGGAGCTGCTGTTCTGTCGCTCCTGGGTTGAGTCCAGACAGAAACAGGTATGATTTTGCTGGCTTTGCGACTTCCATTCCGAAGTCTTAGTTTGTACCTCGAACTGGAGCTGGCCTCGCTTGTTTGGGGAAATTTTTTCTACGAGACTTTGTTTTTACTAAAGCAAATCTGCATCGCTTTCCTTGTCGGTTTCAGGGTTGGGTTCTCTTAATTTTTTCTTTTATACGTTTTCCTTATGTGTCTGGATCTCGTTTTCTTTTTGAAGATAATTTTTTTCAGTTTGCAAATGACTTGCAACTTTGGAAATGAAAACATCGTCTTCTGCGCCTGCGCTCTTTTTGGCGTTGACAGGTATGATTGCTGTGGCTGTATTTGAACTGTTTTTGACAGTGTTGTGTCTCGGAGCCCTTGATCCATCGCGGCTTTGCAAATTATGACCTTTTTCGCTGTACCGGTTTCGGTTGGCCTCCTTTGTTGTCACATTGGGTTGTATCTTGCCCGGCATTGTTTACATTTTTATTTGGCGGCACTTTTTGTTTACCTTTTTTTTCTAGTTTCGTCACTTTTTCCTCTAGAATGGAAAATTTCTCCCTCAGGATATCTTCATTTTCTTCCAGGAACTTGATTTTCGAAGTAATCTTTTCCACTTCAACAGCGGACTTTTGATCCTTGGATGTTATGCCATCCTCACTTTCGGTTTTGTGAGCAGAAAGGGCATTTTTCTCCACCGCAGCTTGTTTCAAGCATGCCGGATGAAACAAGAACTTGCACTTCACACACTGCACACTTGTTACTACATCTTTTTTGCATTGAACATAACTTTTTTTCGCTTTTTTCGGGTTCGAACTTAAACTCGACCGTTCTTCTCCCGTCATCTCATATCGTAATATTGAATTTCAATCACATAACAGAGGCCAGTGGTCAACACGTTTGCTTGAAATTCATTTTTCTTTTAAATATATTATTTGATAATTATTTAGTTATTTTAAAACAAATATTAAGAATGTGATTATTTTATACGCACACAGCAAGAGAAAAACTTATTTTAATATCTCAATCAATTTCAATATGCAAATTTGCAAGACTTGAATAATGTCACTTAAACTAAATTATGTATATATTAATAATTATATTATATTATAGTTGGTCAACACATTTGCTTGAAATCTATTTTTCTTTTAAATATATTATGTGATAATTATTTAGTTATTCTAAAACAAATATTAAGATTATGATCATTTTTATACGCACATAGCACTAGAAAAGCTTATTTTAATATATCAATCAATTTCAATATGCAAGTTTGCATGACTTGCATAATGTGACTTAAACTAAATTATGGATATATTAATTAAATTATATTATAGTTGGCCAGCACGTTTGCTTGAATTTAATTTTTCTTTTAAGTAGATTATTTGATAATGAATTATTTTTTTTAAAACAAACTTTAAGATTATGATCATTTTTATGCGCACACAGCAGTAGAAAAACTTATTTTAATATTTCAATCAATTTCAATATGCAAGTTTGTATGACTTAAATAATGTCACTTAAACTAAATTATGTATATATTAATTATATTATATTATAGTTGCCTCGGAGTTGATTGAGCTCCCTGCACAAAAATGTATCCAGACAGAATTTTTTATTGTTGTACCCTGAACATTTAGAAACATTTTATTGACTGTTAGAAGAGGATTGACTAATGAACTGGTTTTTATTAAAAAGCAGTTATAAATATCATATTTGCAGACGATATATCAGTACGAGTCTCGACATGGATGCTAAGTGACTATGCAATTAGAAATCAAGTAAATATACTTGCATGCAACTTACAATTAAGTAAACAAAAAAATATATTTTTAAACTGTTTATATGAAGAAGTAAAATTTTTAAATCGAAAAGTGGGTATGATTGATCTTCCTGAAAAGTTAGGCTAGTTTGAGTTTAATGTTCGGGGATTCTTTTTTCAAAAATCAGCAAATCGGTTTCCAGACTTCACGTGCTTTATTTATATTAAACACTACATGATTGATGGTCACTATTAGGCGAGAGCTAGCTATTATCGTCGGCGAACCGTTAATTTTCAATTTTCTATAATTTCAGACAGGCAATTTACAAACAATGTGAATAAGAGTGCCCGCTACCCTAGGGGAACTCCACAAGTTAGTAACATCCGAGCGAAACCCATTTATATCCACTAGCTGTATTCTACATTACAGCATCAGTATTATAATGTGGAGCACATGTCTTTATGAGTAATGGATTCCTATTAAACAAAGCGGAAAATCCTGCTTCGCAATAATACTGTCTTGCTTGAAATAATGTAAATTTTTCGGCCTGATAAACCGCAACGGGAGATTTCTCCAAATCATTCTTAAAGTATAAGCTTCCTGATTGAGTATTTAGTACATACATGAAATCATGTCCGAAAAAATGGTTCGGATCATATTAATTTGTATAATAATATACAATTATAATCAACCTCAAAATAGTCAATTTAAAATTCCCACATACCCAAAATAATATACTTACAGTTCAGATTTGTTCCCTCAAAAGTATCATAGAATGTATATTGAATTTGATAAGGAATATGTTGAAAATAAGTACAGATTACTTTGTGAGAATCTTGATTCAGTGAACAAAAATCCTCTTCGTATACATATACTGAAGCTGGGCTTTTTACGTATCATGGCCTAATACCTCCTCGGCGCATGGTTTTGACAACCATTGAAAAATTGCCTGAAAAATTTAATTTTGCATACAAGCTGAACCAGGTTATTGCTTTCAGCACCCCAAGCAAGGAAGCGATTAAAAATTTAGTCTGCTTTTATCAACACCTCCGTTTTATTATAATAGAAGGAACGCTCCTAATGGAATTTTCCCGGACGTCTTTAAGATATAAACACGAAAATATATTTGATATATGTATAATATGTATTATTTAGCGCTTGCGGTAGGAGCCAGTATACGAGTTCTAACAAAAGCATATACCATGTTTGCAAACAAAAGAAGACATGTAAAATATCATTTTGTGGTTTGGCAATAAAGTTACCATCCTCAAGCACCAGATAGATGTATTGTTGCGCAGATGAAGAAATGTAAAGAATTGTTTATAAGGGAATACATCCATCCGTTTTTATACCCATGGCTGAGTCTTGGGGGTTAATGTGACTCTGCAACGTATTTATAGACCTGCGTCGATGATTGTAGCGACCCTGATTGGTTGGCGGCTTTGGTTCCTCCCCATCTGCGATCGGCTGGGTTACGACGCTTGTTGTCTGTTATGTTTTGCGTGTGGCCTGATCCTAATTTGATTTGTTTTTAATTGTTTCCTAGTATTGGTTAAGTGCAGAGCGCCATCTCTTCGAGATAGTTGTCCGATTTTGTCAATTTGCTGCGTGCTTCTTGTACTGGTATACTTGGATTCAATAATATGACGTCAAAGACGGTTAAGATGCCTTGTGTGTCTCCGCAAAACACAAAATATCATAGGAACACCTCTAAAAAATCCGAAAATCAAGTTGGAAAATCGAGGTGAATACACCCTAGCATGCGGAACCTGCGATAAAGCATATGTGGAAGAAATAAACCGGAGAATCTCAATCAGGCTAGAAGTACTTAAATTAACCTTCAAACACACACACAGCAGTTCGGCTCTCTTTCAATCAATTTACGAAACATTTTTCAGATTTTTAAAACTTCTAGTAGCATACTGCAGAGGGAATACCATGTAACATCTTACCGCTTGTCTATAAACACCTTGATTCATATGGGAGCTTGTGTTTTCGATTGGATTCGAGGAAAGTACCCGATAGCCTGTCTGACGAGACTTGTGTTGTCGAAAATGAGCACAGGTGGTGCTTTTCCCGAACCTAATTGAAAATCAAGCTCCTATATCAAT
>MU196060.1:1051-13827 GCA_016904865.1 Pissodes strobi
AAATTCTATCCCGAAAATAGAATCTCATTATGTAAGGGCAAACACGTGCAAAGAGTTTATAGACGGAGGAAAGACTATAACAGGGTTGTTTCGAGATTTTGTTTTGAAGAACAGCAAACAGTAAAACAAAAACCATTTGGGAAATATTGTACTTTTTATAACATTTTTAACAACGAATTTAATTTGGGCTTTCATCAGCCAAAAAAAGATCAGTGCAATCTTTGTTTGATGTATGAGAATGCATCTTTAGAGGAAAAGGAGCGAATTACTGAATTATACAACAGTCAGCATGAAGAGAAAGAGCTGAGTAGGAAAGACAAGCGTGGAGATCGTTCAGATATCAACAAAAATAGGAAAGTAGTAGTGTATGACCTGCAAGCTGTTCTCCAGTATCCTCGGGGAGACACTTCTGCATTCTACTACAAATCGAAACTTAATAATTACAATTTTACTTTGTCTGAATTGTCCCAAACAGAGCCGGATACAAAGAATAGGTGTTACGACCGAGTACATTTTTATTTTTGGAATGAAACGGATGCCAAACGAGGAGCCAATGAAATTGGTTCATGTATATTTAAATATTTACAACAGATATCAGAAAACAATGATGAGAGCCATGACGTTATATTTTATCCGATAATTGTTGTGGGCAGAATAAAAATAAATTAATCGCTGCTCTTTACTTATATGCCGTTGCAAATCTTAACATAAATAGTATTACACACAAATTTTTGATAAAGGGTCATACCCAAAATGAAGGAGACAATGTACACAGTTTAATTGAAAAAGAAATTAAACGAAATTTGAGATCAGGGCCAAGATATTCTCCTCATCAATATGTAACACTAATAAAAAATGCAAAAAGATGCAACCTCCATTTTTGGTACATGAACTTACATACGAGTCATTCTTTAACCTAAAACATCTTCAGGAACAATGAGGGAATAACTTTACCCAAGATAAGACAGGTAAATCTATTAACTGGAATGATATCAAAATCATGAAATTTAAAAAAGAGAATTCTTTAGTGTTTTCATTTAAAACATCTTACAAACAAGAGCAGTTTATTGAGGCTGGTGTAAGAAATAAGAAGAAAAAGTTTACCCCTATAAAGGATATTTCGTTGAGTAAAGCTTATACTGGGAAACAAGAGCTTAGCGCAAATAAGAAAAAAGATTTAAAGGAACTTATTTCAAAACAACTTATTCCTACTTTTTATGCCGATTTTTCCAGTAATATTCTCTGATTACACAATTGACATTTATTTGACTATATATAACTCTGTAGAATAATAAAACATGTTTTTGTTTGCTTTTGTTTTGCGACAGTTAACTAATGAAAAATGTAAATTTGAGTTCTTGTTTGATGTTAAAGTTTTGTGCATATTTTGTACGTTAGTATTAGTATAACAGCCGTAGTATTAGTATTACTCAGTAAGTTGTTTGTAGTATAATATTGTATGTAATCTGTTTTTGTTGATACTTAATAAATCCTATGCTTCAAAATAAATTAGGTTAACAAAAATCTAAAATAATATACATTTACCATTACAGGTGAAATTTAGTGACATAAATCGCTTTCAGAGGCAGCGTTTTTCTAAACATCTAAAATACTAAAGCGACATATTTCAGAAAATACCACAAAGAATAGTAACGATTTAAAACTAAAAAGACATTGTTTAGTTTTAGGACACTTATTTTTTTTAATTTTAGTAATAAAACGACACTTTACCCTATTATCTTTTCTTTTGTCTCAGCTATACACTATCCAGCTAAGCTTTATCAAAGATTGCTTTACCATTATTCACATTGACCATTATAGCACATAAATAGTCATTAAAATTCCGCCCAAAAATTTTAAATTGCAATACCGAATACTTCCAACCTTTTTATTACAATTCTCCCCAATAACGTTTTTTGTTTTGTGTCACTTTATTATTCAGTGTGCGAAAAGTAATTTGTAAAACAAAACAAAACCTGGTTTTTAATAGTTTTAAAACTATTTTAAAAATGGAATGAGAGATATAATTTATTTTAAAAAACAAAATTATAAATGGGTATTTAATAGTTTATCTTGCCAGGAAACTCGCCCTTCCGATAGGGCATCTCTCATGCCATAAATGGCACGCTTTGTCGCATTAGCCCCTAGTCGACCAACATACTGTATAGGCTCCTGCTCGGTTCTCCATCCTCCATTTTCTTATCCTCTGTGTCGACAAAATTAGGTGGATAATATATGTTGCCACGTCCAGGCTTGGAAAGCTCAGTCTGGCAAAAATTGTGCAGTACAACGATAACCTTTACAATGTGTGTCTAGATTTTCCACTTTGGCATTTATTGTCGTTTTTAAGATTCTCCATCGTGCCACGAGAATCCCAAAAGTATTTTCGATGACCTGCCGGGCTCTAGACAATCTATAATTAAAAATCCTTTGTTGATGTGATAAACGGTTTCCCGGGTAAGGCCTCATAATATTTTTTTAGAGGAAAAGTTTCATCGCTTACAAAAAAATAGGGCATTGGAATATTCGTTCCTGATAAGAGCCCTTCTAAAGGTATGTGCAAGTCATTGTTGTCCAGCCTTTGCCCAAATACACTGTGTCGCAATACTCCACCATCACTTTGTGACCCACATCCCCCAATATCAACCGATGTAAATTTTTACTGGTAGTCACATGATGCCAACAACACTACACTTAAAATCTCCTTATAATTGAAAATCAAGGAGCCACTTTTTGTGGAGCCTCTATATTTACATGCTTTCAATACTTCCCAAGCAATGAGGAAAATTCCATCTATTTTGAGATCATTGGGAAATACTGAACCACTCTTCTGAAGACTCGGGAATCTTAAGATAATCAGGACTTAGAACAATGCAGAGAACTTCACATGTTCATGCTAGAGCTTGCATACTAGACCCTTGCGACAAATATCTGAACCAAAATTTTATTTGAAGGCTTTCACCTATTTTTATTAATAATTAGCTTACTGCAGAGTTAAAGCCAGCCGTTCTTCACATGAGATACCATCAGATCTGTACTGGTTACGTAGTCTTTCTCGTATTTTAGATAATAACTTCTGAAATATGGGGGCTATCATTCTTGTATATTTAAAATACTGTTCAGAATTTCATGTTTTATTTTAACATTGGAAATGTTTTTGTTTTCCTATTATGGGGTATCAAATCACGAAAAAGTGCATGCTACATTTGGCACATCGCGTAATATACGTGAGAGGTCGTGTTAGTCTGTTTCTGAGAATGGAATCGGTTCAAATGACAAAAATAAATTAATGCTAACTGAAACTAACCGAAAGTTGATTGAACGACTAACCCAAACTAACCCAAACTAACTAAAAGTAACCAAAAGCACAAAAAGGGTTAAAATGAATTGGAACAAATTAAAAAAATAAAAGTAAGTTAAAACTAACTCAAAGTAACCGAAATTTGGCGAATAACCAAAACTAACCATAAAAATTAAAATTGGTTATAACCTATCGAATCCGGTTCAAATTTCTAAAATAAATTGGAACTAACTGAAACTAACCGAAAGTTGATTCAACGACTAACCGAAAGTAACCAAAAGCTACAAAAAAGCTAAAACGTATCGGAACAGATTAAAAATATTAAAGTAAGTTAAAACTAACCAAAACGAACCGAATTTTGGCGACTAACCAAAACTACCCAAAAACATTAAATTCGATTATAACGTATCGGCGCCGATTGAAATGTCTAAAATTAAAACTAACTGAAATTAACTGAATATTGATTGAACGACTACCCACGACTAGGCATGTTCGGTCCTAAGATTTCAGTTCCGGTAGCCGGTATCGAGAAGTACCGGTCCTACAAGCGGTATACCGGATGGACCGAAATACTGGATGGACCGGAATACCGGATAGACCGCAATACCGGATGGACAGAAATACCGGATAGACCGGAACTTCGGATGGACCGGAATACCGGATGGACCTCAATAGCAGATGGACCGGAATACCGGATGGACCTGAATACCGGATGGACCGAAATACCGGATGGACCAAAAAGCGGTTGAATCTGTTTACCGATCAATATTGGCTGTATGCTTACAGCTAATGGCTGGTACGACCTGTTTTATCTAACTGAAATCTGGAATCTGATATTGAACTTTAAAAATGTCTCTATAATTGATACAAAACGAAAAGGAACTGCAATAATTGATTTCGTTTTTCCCCCGCGGTCGTGATGGCCATGGCCTTCGAGGGTCTGTGACCCGTGACTTTTCAGCCCCCAGTTACCAAGTAGCCTGTGATAGGTGTATGGTGATGGTGTATGCAAGGATGTAAGTGTGGTTATGTTCGTTTGTGTTATTTGGTTTGGAGTTAAAATAATATACAAGTAAGTTAATGAGCGAATAAATCTTGTAATTTTTTTATTACACATATTAAAAAACAATAATAAATTTCTTCTGGGACTCTTATCTCATAACATAGTCTCACTAGTCTCACACTTCAGACTACTTGGGCACCGGAACATAATCAGCGTTTCGAGCAAGGAACGCCAGCTGCTCCAGATGCTCCCCCGTAAGATTTCTTCTCTGATCAGTTACGACCAAATCACCGGAGCTAAAAAATTTCCTCTAATGGCACAAATGTGGCTGAAACCGCTAAATACTTCATTACATATTTACTCAGCGGTGCCAAACACTGGGCATGGTCGTGTCACCGTTGTAGGGCGTCCTCATCTTTGTTGAGGGCAGGCAACATGTAGTAACGCTCCATCTGGCGTGGAATGTCTCTATGGGCAATTTATTGACGCCTGTCCCAATATTGCTTCCATCAGTATGCCTGAGTTCAGCAAAAACAGAAGCAAGCCCAGAGCACTTTTTCTTCGAAGAACCTAAAGCATCACCGCCATCACCTATAAAGTGTAATTTTATATGATTTACTGTAAAGCTTAGTGGGTGGAAAATATGAGATGTAGAAGATAATTAACAGTAGCTCACTAGAAGTCAGTAGAACAAACATTCCAACATTAAGGTTGTGTACCGGCACAACTGACTGAACTGCCTCCTCCAGACGACTTTTTTTTGCGCAGGGTTGCCAATATTATCAAATTTATATGGAAATAACTACTCGCACTTGCCTGACTGATTCGCCATGCTTTCAATTTGAAAGTCGGTACCGGTAAGAGTATCGGTTGGGACTGGACCGGTACCGAAAAACCGGTCTGGTACCTGAAACTCGGTAAACCGGTATTGTGAAAACAGATACCGATACATGGTATTTCAGAAAATACCGGTCCCGATACCGGTATACCGGAGGACCGAACATGCCTACCCACGACTACTATCTAACCCAACCTAACCCATAAGCATCAAATATGGCTAAAACGTATCGAAACAGATTAAAAATACAATAGGAAGTTAACAATAACCCAAATTAACATAATTTTGGCGACTAACCAAAATTAACCAGAAACATTAAAATTGGTTATAACATGTCGGGAATCAAAAGTAACCAAAAGCATCAAAATGGACTAAAATGTATCGAAATAGGTTACACAAATTAAAGTAAGTTTAACTTACTTACTAACCAAAACGAACCGAAACTTGGCGAGTAACGAAAACTAACCAGAAACATATATTTGACAATAACGTATCGGAGCCGGTTCAGATGAATACTTTGGTTTCTTGACAGTGAGTTTCCAAAGTCGCATAACGACACGGAAAATTTTAGTGAACGTCACGACACGGTGTATGCATAACTGATCCAAATCTATTAAAATTGATTAGAACGTATCGGAACCAGTTCAAATGACCAAAATAAGTTGAGACTATGTGAAACTAACCGAAAGTTGATTAGACGACTAACCAAAACTAACCAAATCTATTAATACGTATCGGAACCGGCTCAAGTAAGTAAAATAGCTTGAGACTAAGTGAAACTAACCGGAAGTTGATTAGACAACAAACCAAAACTAACCAAATGTATTAAACTTGATTATAACGTATCGGAACCGACTCAAAGGACTAAAATAGGTTGAGACTTAAGGAAACTAACCTCATATCAAGGAAGGGGAAACTAACCACAAATTGATTTAGACGACTAACCAAAATTAACCAAATCTCTAAAAATTGATTATAACGTATCAGAACCAGCTCAAATAAGTAAAATAAGTTGAGACAAAGTGAAACTAACCAAAAGTTGATCAGACGACTAATCCAAACTAAACAAATCTATTAAAATTGATTATAACGTATCGAAACAGACTGAAATGACTAAAATAAGTAGAGACTCAGTGAAACTAACCGGAAGTTGATTAAACGACTAACCAAAACTAACCAAAAATTTATTAAACTTAACTATAACGTGCCGTAACCGACTCAAATGACTAAAGTAAGTTAAGATTAAGTGAAACTAACCGAAAGTTGATTGGACGACTGACCAGAACTAACCAAATCTTTTAAAATTGATTATAACGTGTCAGAACCAGCTGAAATAAGTAAAATAAGTTGAGACTAAGTGAAACTAACTGGAAGATGATTCGAGAATTATCCAATACTAACAAGATGTATTAAATTTGATTATAACGTATCGCAACTGACTCAAATGACTAAAATAAGTTGAGACTAAGTGAAAATACCCGAAAGTTGATTCGACGATTAACCAATACTAACCAAATCTATTAAAATTGATTATAACGTATCGGAACCAGCTCAAATAATTGAAATAAGTTGAGACTAAGTAAAACTAACTGAGTTTATTCAACGATTAACTAAAAATAACCAAATTTATTAAAATGGATTATAACGTATTGTATCCGGTTCAAATGACCAAAATAAGTTGATATTAAATGAAACTAACCGAAAATTGAATTGACGACTAACCAAACTCACACAATCTATCAAAATTGTTTATAACGTATCGGAAACGGTTCAAATGACTAAAGTAAGTTGAGATTGACTGAAACTAACCGAAACTTGATTGGACGACTAACCAAAATTAACCAAATCTATTACAATTAATTATAACGCGTCGGAACAGGTTCAGATGACTAAAATAAGTTGACACTAAGTAAAAATAACCGAAAGGTGGTTAGACGATTACCCAAATCTAAACAAATATATTAAAATTGAGTATAGTGTATCGGAACCGGCCTTAATAAGTAAAATAAGTTGAGACTAAGTGAAACTGACCGAAAGTTGATTGGACGACTAACCAAATCTATTGAAATTGGTTACAACATAGCGGAGCCGGCTCAAAAAAGTAAAACAACTTGAGACTAAGTGAAACTAACCGCAAGTTGATTAGCCGACTAACCAAAAGAATGTAGACATATATATACAAAATTCCATTCAAATAATAATAATCCTTATAAACAGAATATATGGACATATCATATTTATTTTATGCTTATATAATATAACTTGGCTGCACAAACTATGTGTCGTAGCAAGTGATACGTTTTTGTAGGGATGAATAATTCGACACCTATAAAAAGAAAAGCGTATTTTTCTTTAGTAAGATTAGTCGTAATAAAATACTGTTACTGACAGCATTATCGTTTTCTTAAAACTCTCATACCTTTCTACAAAGAAACCAAGTGTATTAAACTTGATGATAACGAATCGGAACCGACTCAAATGGCTAAAATAATTTGGGACTAAGTCAAACTAACCGCAAGTCGATTAGGCGACTACCAAAACTAACCAAATTTATTAAAATTGATTATAACGCATCAGAACCATCTCAAATAAGTGAAATAAGTTGAGACTAAGTGAAACTAATCAAAAGTTGATTAGATGACTAACCGAAACTAACCAAATTTATTAAAATTGATTATAACGTATCGGAACCGACTCAAATGACTAAAATAAGTTGAAACTAAGTGAATTTAATCGAAAGTTGATTAGACGACTAACCAAAACAAACCAAATTTACTAAACTTAATTATAACGTATCGGAACCAACTCAAATGACTAAAATAAGTTGAGACTAAGTGAAGAGGATAAACCAAAACTAACTAAATCTATTAAAATTGATTGTAACGTATCGGAACCAGCTCAAATAAGGTAAATAAATTGAGACTAAGTGAAACTAACCGATAGTCGATTAGACGGCTAACCAAAACAATCCATCAATTTAAATTAATTATAACGTATCGGAACTGACTCAAATAACTGAAATAAGTTAAGACTAAGTCAAACTATCCGAAAGTTGATTAGATGACTAATAAATCAAAACTAACCAAATCTACTAAAATTGATTATAACGTATCGGAGCCAGCTGTAAAATAATTTGAGACTAAGTGGAACTAACCGAAAGTTGATTAAAAGACTAACCAAATCAATTAAAATTGATTATAACGTAACGGAACCGGCTCAAATAAGTAAAAAAGTTGAGACTAAGTGAAACTAACCGAAAATTGATAAGACGACTAATCAAAACGAACCAAATCTATTAAAATTGATTATAACGTATTGGAACCGACTCAAATGACTAAAAAAGTTGATACTAAGTGAAACTAACCGCGTTAGATCGGGGATTAAAAGACGAATCGAATGCAGTTTTTACAACCACCACTAATGTTATAAAATGTAAAAACGATCGAAACTTGAAGTAATATGCATTTATGTGCTAAATTTTGGTAAACTAATCTTACGTAATCTGCTAAATGTCATTTTTTACATTAGATTGTGTTGAGGGTGGGTGAAGATGACTTTTAGTTTCTCAAGACAGACTAGTCTTGTCTCATCGTTAGATCGAGAAATGTCAGACGAACCGAATGTAAATGGTATTTTGCTTTTGCAACCACACTTATAACGTTATAAATTGTAAAAAAGAACGAAACTTCAAGTAATATGAATTTATTTGGTATATTTTGGTAAAGTAAACTTACGTAATCTAGCATGATTTCACCCAAACTTCTATCAACTATTATATTTCCACACAATAATTATGAGTTTTCTCAGATCTCAAATTTCGTAAGTGTTGCATTTTGCTTCGGCATTTTCAATGTCTCCCCCGGTTGCATCTTTGTGAAAGACTGTAATTTTTTTTTATAAAATTGGTACTAAACAGAGCTTTTATCCACAATACCGAAACAGAATTTTTGCACTCGACGCGCGTTTCGCTAACCATGTTAGCATCATCAGGAGATGATTAAAACTAAAATTAAAATCTACCTATACTACTGTTTGCTTAATCAAGCGGAATAGGGCCTCTATCTCTATTTAAACTATTTTTACATTTAATAATTTCCATACTTTCATATGCGTCTAATAATCTCCTATCAGTTATATTATGAATTAATTTTAAATTTTTAATTGTTATTCTACAGTGTGTCCAAAAAAGTATGCAACATATTGGAAATTTCTTTATTATTGGATTCTCAGAAAATGTTATTCTTCATAAAAGTTGGTGCTTGCCCTAAAACCGTAAAGGAGGATTTCAAATTTTACGTACTGCTATTAGTGCGGACGCAAATGTCATTTTTCCGAAATCGCGTCAAGAGTCAAGTACCATAATTTATAAAGATACAGCAAAATCTTATAAGAAAAACTTCTTCCAAATTAAAAATGTAATCCAAATATGAAATTTGAGTTAAGTACATCAATTTTTAATTTCCCTTCTTTTTCTCGAATTTTTTCTCAAGCGTTACGCCATCGGTGAATGCTTTGTTCTTTTGTTATTAGTGTACTTGCCAAGCATTTATTTGAAGTAGACATTAGTGACATAGTTGCATAATGTTTCAGTTTTTACAGAGATAAAAGCCAGTTTAGGTATCAGTGTGTTGCAAACACATTTAAACAATTTTGGTCCAAAATAATTGTTCACAATAATTATTACAAAATACAATTGGAATGACGGACTCAATAATAATTAATTTCATTTGTCAGAGCGAAGTAAAATTATTGCTATTTATTTGTTTTTATTCCAAATGCATGGCCTGCTCTTCAAGACCAAATATTTTATATGGTTTTTTAGGATATTTGGGCATATTTTACTGATCGGGTGCAACAGATAAATACATTATTAGTTGTTTTACATGAAATTAATAGAGTTGAGTCTATTCATGATTTTGAGTGGAAAAATTTTTGAATCAAAAGTGTTTAAATGTGTTTGCAACACATTGATACCTAAACTGGCTATTATATCTGGAAAAACTGCAACATTATGCAACTATGTAACTAATTTCTATCTTAAATAAATTTTGAAGTTACTTGGCAAGTATACTAATAATAAAAGAACAAAACATTCTCCAGTGGCGTAACGTTTAAGAAAAAATCGAAAAAATAAAGAAAAATTAAACGTTGATGTACTTAACTCAAATTTTATATTTAGATTACTTTCTTAATTTGGAAGAACTTTTCCTTATAAAATTTTGCTGTATCTTTATAAATTAAGGTACTTTACTCTTGACGCGATTTCGGAAAAATGATATTTGCGCCCGCACTAAAAACAGTACGGAAAATTTGATATACTCATTTACTGTTTTAGAGCAAGCACCAACTTTTATGAAGAATAAAATTTTCTGAGAAACCAATAATAAAAAAGTTTCTCATATGTTGCATACTTTTTTGGACACACTGTATAATAGAATAACAATTAAAAATTTTGAATAACAATTAAAAATTAAAAAAAAAAAAAAATTAATTCATAATATAACTGATAGGTGATTATTAGACGCATATGAAAGTATCGAAATTATTAAATGTAAGAATAGTTTAAATAGAGATAGAGGGCCTATTCCTATAGTCCATTGTATTGGTTAATCAAGCGTGACTAGTGGGATTCCAGGATTGGTTCTTTTTAGTTCCGCTTGATTAAGCAAACAGTAGTATAAAAGAGAGTTAGGTAGATTTTAATTTTAGTTTTAATCATCTCCTGATGATGCTAACATGGTTAACGAAACGCGCGTTGAGTGCAAAAATTCTGTTTCCGTTCGGTGGATAAAAACTCTGTTTTAGTGTATGTTGCCGAAGGTTCCAAACCCCAACGTAGATAATATTGGTAGTTTCCAGATAATTTTCGAGTTCTGTTGATAGGTCTCACTTTGAATCTTCGCGTGGCTGTGTTTTGACGCATTCTAAGGACTGAATACGAACAGAAAATAAGTCCTAATGAACCTAATAAATACTTCTGGCCATCATAGTTGTCCATTCTAATACAATTTGAGAGTATTAACAATTAGGCTAAATTTATAGGTTAAGATTTGTTTACGTTTTTGAAGGACGACGCACGACGCGACGCAACGTCAAGTTTATGGTAAACTTTTGTGGCTACGACCCAACAATCATAAAATTAGTTTACGATTCTTGGCTACGACCGGCGGCAGTCGGTAAATGTCAAGCCCATCGGCAAAGTCAAGTTTATTAATCGGCCTTAAATCAAAGGAACATATATTTTCGTCTTGTAAATTAAAAATTTTTGGCAAACAGAATATATCAACTGCCCAAAAAGAAGCCTTAATTACCATCGGTAAAACCGGTCAAAATTAAAAAGACTTATTGATATAACTACATATTTGGAGTCGCAAGAATTAGCTTTTCGCGGACATGATGAAATGGATGACTCCATTAATCGCAGGAATTACAAGGAACTTTTGTCATTGTGGGGCAAATATGATTCAAAATTCGAAACATTCTTAAACGGTAGTATATTTTCAAGAACTTCGAAAACGATTCAAAATGAGTTAATAGGAAGTGTGTCACATATTGTTCGAGATAACGTAAGTAGTGAAATTCAAAATATACCTTTTTTTTGCGTGGAAAATCGATGAAACGATAGATGATATTTCTTGTACCTTCCAAATTTCAATAATTGTATTTAGATATGTTAAAGACCGTAAAGTGATAGAGCGATTTATGGGTTTTCATGATGTTTCATAATCTAAGTGAACGGCAGAAGGTTTATTAAAATTTTTAACCAATAAATGCGACAAATTCGGGTTTAGACGTAAACTGGTGGCACAAACATATGATAGCGCTTATTGCGGTATAAAAACTCTTGCATTATGGCCTTAAAATAAACTTTAATGGGCGTGGCATCCAAAAATTTTTTGTCTGCGGCGCAATTTTTTTCTTCTAACCGTAGCTTCCCCTGTTCTAATACCAACGAGTCGCCACTGCTCAGAAGGAATAGAATCATTACAATAGCAGCAATCATCCTTCAAAATCTCAACATATTTTTTTTCTGTATATTGAAAAATTGTTCAAAATGCTCTGAATATACTTTTTGCATTTAATATACTATTAGATTTAAATTGAAAAAAATAAATCCTTGATTTACACTCTCAGGCTCTGACAGTGATCATAAAACACAGAAAAAGAAAACACCCGTTTCGAAGTTTTTAACACTAATATTCACAATCAAACATGTAACAACTAATTCGACAACGTAACGACTACCTACCCTAATATTTAAGTACTTAATTTGTAATTAAAATATTAATTGTCCAGATTAATTCGTTCGGTACTCTACGGTCGCGCGTCACGTCGTCGCTGCGTCGGCGATCGTGTCTATTCTATTCTTTTGTCCATTCATCATTTTTGGTATCATCAGCGGCGGGGCTTTCGATTCCAGATTTTGATGAATCTAACAATACTTTTAAAGGGGCTTTAACACTTTTTATAAATCAACTTTCGCCTGGTTTTCTTTGGAGTCTCGCACTAAAATCACTCGATTTTACCGTAATAAATTAGAGAGGTAGTATTATACCTTGGCACTGCATATGAACAAGGGACTAGAAGGTCCACTCTCAGTCGGTGCTTTTGATGTAGCGCTTACAAAAGCGAGA
>JAEQML010075464.1:0-13826 GCA_016904865.1 Pissodes strobi
GCTTAGTTTTCATGGGCTATCGAAAAATTGATGAAACTTCATCATTGAATTTTGTATCTTGGTACATACTTTCTACATATTTTGTATTATTGGCTTGTTCCAAATAGACTACTACTACTACCTAATGTAAGTTAATGTAAATAAAACGTTTATATCATGATGTTTTGTTTTAATAAACCTTTCTTTGCCCCAAAGTTATTTTAGCTATTCAATGCAACAAAAATTCATATTTTAAAAAAACTAAAAATAGGTGTATTTCTTGCCTACAGATTGTGGTATGTAATGTGTGAATGCAAAATACTTTAACATTACAAATCTCTTTTAAAAGTAGTACCTATTCAAGACTAACTTAAAGAGAAAGTAAATTTAAATCAAAGGGATGATTTTAAAAAACATATATATTTGAAAATTTACAAGTTTCAGTGCTGCGCCTGTGTTACACCAGATTTTACACTATAAATCATTCAAATTTTCTTGGTCATAAAATCATTTTGGGCAAACTAGTTAATATTTTTAACAAAAAAAATGCGTGCCACATATAAAGAATGTAAAAATTAGGTAGGTACCAAAATATTTGGTAGTATTTTTTTTTGCATACCTATCAATGGTTTATTCCTTCAACATAATTATATACTTACTGTCATATTTTTACATTTTTTAATTGGTTTTTGTGTCTCCAAAACAAAGCAAGATTCGGAAAAAATAGCAACCGTTGTATATTTTATCGGTTGGTCTATTCTATTTCTTTTAAAAACCAATGGCTTGCAATTTTTGTGTTAAATATATCATCTATCAACTTGCTTTTAAATTTTTGGTAATATATACAACGGCAAAAATATTTTTCCAAATTCTTAAAATCCGAACCTGTCGCTTATTCGCGGCCATGCGGTGATGAAGCACGTGGAATCGATCGATAACCTGCTAATTGAAACTGCGCAGTCTCAGAATTACCTTCTTTTGTTTACATCTGAAGGCGCATGAATCAGTATGATTTGGATCGCTTTGTGCTTATCCATATATGGAGATCGGTGTGACTATATAATAACAAATGCACGAAGAACTTATACTTTCAGGTTTGCCAAACTCTTAAAAAGCTTATACTCGTAATATATTAAACTGGAAGCTGTGGCTGAAGAGAAGCTGAGAAAGGAAAATCAACTCGTAGCACAATAAAAAGAAAAATTACAGACGATGCCAACAGGGAATCAAAAAACAAGGTTAAATTAAGGGAAAAAGTAACTGATGATGTGTGTCCATGATACCATGAGCCCTATGAATATTCTCTCTTTGAAGAGCAGATTCAGTGTAATTACTGCAAAAAGTGATGGCATGAATACTGTACATCAAATGAGAAAGTTGGAGCTTTTCAGTGCAATTTATGTCTTTAAAGTGTATGTGGATATTTGTTTGTGGTTTTTAAAATCATTTAAAATTGCGTCGTTTTGCTACACTCTGTTCTATGGAAATGCGACGATAGCAGTATAATTGTAGTATAATGTAGGTATATGTTTAAATTTAAAATTCATATACATTATAATGCATATGCCGCTATAGCATCATATTTTCATTATGTTTAAAATTGTAGCATGATTAAGCCGGTCAATTTAATTTATAGGGGGGTCGGGGCGGGGAATGGTATGCGAACGGGCATGGTTTTAAATGTAGGTGTAATCTATATAGTTCTGAATTTTCATAAATATGAGCTCGTTTCCTGTTATTTTGATAAGAAATTTATAAGATACGCAAGCTCTGTCTTCCGCTTAATATGAATAATATGATGCATGTGTGTATTACTGATTTAAATATATGTATCTACTAAAATATAAAACTGCTTATTTATCAACATTATTCACCACCATATGTATAACATTAATTTTCTAAACGGGAAAGTAGACCGAATTTTATCAGTACCATAAAAAATGTCAGTATACGATTATAAGCAGGGGAATAATTTATTTATTTATTCATTTATTTATTTTTGTGGTACACCACAGAGCAAAGCTACAAATGGTACGAAAAGAGTTAAAAACAATTAATCGTAGGACAATATATAACATATGCAACACTTAACATTCAATACATCTCCGATAATATAACGCGTAAGAAAAAAAAAGGTCCAGGCACAATGCGCTTCAGTGAGTTGAGACAAGTTAAAAATATCTAGGTGGTTAAACTTGTCGTTGTACATACATTATACATTGTAACCATTCGATCCACAAATGCTCTTCTAACTGGTTTCTTGAGGTATAGGAGTCCCAGTAAATTCGCACAATCAATCTTCCCGTTGATCAGTTGATGGTGAAAAAAATAGAAGCTGGTTCTCTCGTCTAGTTTGCAGTGATTTAAGACCGCAGAGCAGGAGTCTAGTGTCATAGGACAGATCGCTGGAGGGGAAACGATGTTTATAAAATGAATATTTATAAAATTTGTTCTGCACCTTTTCGAGTTCTACATTTCTTGACATTTAGTTTGGGGCAGTTTATCTTGCATCATAAAATCAGGCGCTCCACGATATTATAAAATTTTAGGTTGTCGGGGTAGGTAAGTAGGTCCGATTCAGCGAAACATGACGAGATGTCGTTCACAAATAGGGAAAACAGAACTGGACCAATGTGGGACCCTTGAGGCACATTTGACAACACTTGGATCTCTTTAGATGTAACCCCTCTCATGAGTACGCCGACGATCCGATAGGTAGCTTCCAATCCAGTTCAAGTAGTGAGAGCCAGTTCCAGTCTTTGCGACTTGCTTTCCCAACTCCAGACTGGCAACCAGGAAGTTTTGACACACCGCTAGGTTGGAATTTGCTGAACGCTCCTGGAAAAAACCGTGCTGATTTTCGATTATATAATTTTTGTAGGTACGGAAGATCTCATCTATCAGAATTGACTCCAAAATCTTCGGCACCTTGGATACACCTCTATAATTACCAATTTCTGTCCTATCACCGGACTTGTAAATGGGAAAAAGGGTGAAATCCTTAATGGGCCTGGCATCCAAAAAAAAAACAAATTGCCTGCGTTTTCTCCTAAAAGTAGCCTCCGCTATTCTAATATCCACGAGCCGCCACTGGTTCTGTTAGACTTGGTTTTGTGCTTCTTGTATTTATAATAATGCACTGACAATAAGCTATGAAAGTACACTCTCAACCAGCTGTCAGAAAGCGAAAATATCGTAAATAGATAGGATATCTCCAACTTTGTTTTTACGTTAACATAAATTAACGATGAAAAGGAACCACATCAGTGTATGAATATTTTGGAACCAGAGACCATGCTGCTAAGTAAATGGAAACGCCAGAAACCAATCACCACTACAAAGCGTATTAGGATGGTTACACCTTCTGGTTGACGGATTTTATATATAATTCTGACAGCGGTCACACTTTAATGACGTCACACGGTTTATCAGCATTGGTCCTTGGTCCTATCTCGCCAAATCCAGCTTTGGTTTGTGTACATCGTGTTAAGGGTGCTGCGCTGTGTCTATTTTGTCAAATCCATTTTTTAAAAGCTTTTTCCTAAAAAATCTCTCATGGAAAAGAACTTAAGCTTTTAACCGCTGGACAATTCTATTATTACAATTTGATTAGGACACTAGTCGACTTCAAAAGAACTTCTACCTTTGGCGGTTATGAACTCATTTAGTAACTTCAACATGCAAATATATGCTGTCCTTCATGAAAGAGACTCAGCAAATCGCTTACTGAAGCCGGCTTTAGAGACTGGTTCTAGATTTGACAGATCGTAATGATGCCATGACGTCATTGCTTTGAAACTAGGGCCCAGGTGAAAGCGACTGGTTTTACTCTGGTCGACTTTAAACGAGACCAGCATCTATCCGAGCCCGAGCGCTTATAGTTGAACAAAATTGAAACAGCAAAAATTACGTTTTTAGAACTATACAATATGGCCGGTGAGGTTTCAGTTTGCTGGAAAACTGTTTCGAAAGTGCTTTTATCTAATAATACAAACGCAAAATTTTATTTAAAAAATCAACGGAAGCAACTTGGGTTTCATCTGGATAAGGCTAAGCATACTAAGGAAGCGCATTTGATATGCGTTCATAGATGGTAATGCCATTGCAGAAAACTTCTCTTTTGTAAAAATGTCACTGCAGATACCTACAAAGGCTCAAGACTTATTGAGATCGTGATGTTTTATATCTGAAAATAATTTGGATTGGCTTCACTGGTAGACCCATTCTATTATTCACGAGGAAGCAATTGCATCAAAATATCCTAACCCAGCTTTGTGAATGAGTAGTGTAAAAAAACTCGTCCATTATGTGAGGGCATGGGAACCGAATACTCATCTTTGTCATGCGAATCCAGTGGAATGTCGTTGGTTAAGCGTGAAGGAATTTGGTAATTTCACTCTTCCTGTTTTACGCGTCCGGATAAACTTGAAATATTTCACAAATATTTTGGCTAGAAAACTATATATGTTCTATATAGTCTAGGAGCTAGCCCATGTCACGTGTGCAGTTGTTATATATCCCCTAAGCAAAATTTACAGAAATATTATATTCTGTAAACTTTGCCCTAAGTTTCGTTGCGGGGATTTGTTATATACCTTAGGAGTATCATAACAATTTGGTCACGCAGTCCAGCTCATAGTCGGTTGGTCGCCATATTTAAAAATGACCGCCAAATTCCTAGATTTTTGTTTGGCTATATCTCCGTACACAGTGCTCCGATTTTTAATTTTTATAGCAACATTTACTAATTTTTTAAAGGCAAACACATCTTTTAATTAGACATTTTTTGGTAAACCCAGTAGTTGTTGAGATATATTAAGTTTTTTAATATACCCACTTCGTGAAGGAATTTATACAATGCTCATTGATTTTATTGTAATTGCAACTCTTTTTCCTGTAGTGAGAGATTTGACTCGAGCACAGAGAGAAGGGAATTTGGATTTAAATATATATGAGTGTTTTAATGTGGCCAATACTACTCTTTTGCATTTGACAAGACAAACTATTCTCGGTGGGCAAGCAATGAAGAGCCTAAAATAATTTCTAATAATTCCTCTGATTTATTACATGATTCAATGAAACATAAAATCGTTCCATTGGTTTAAAGACAATGACTAGAGTGTCTTTTTATTGGCCTTTACTCTAGGTATTTAACCAGACCGATCTTTGTCATTTTTAGGATTGCGAAATTAATCGCGTCGGAGGCCCCTATCCAATCTATTAATAGAAAAGGGGAAGGGGGTTAGTTTGGGTTAGACAGACAGCACAACACAGGGTGATACTTTTCTCGCTCCCGGGCATCCGGGGAGCCTTTCACAAAAGAAATGATGCCTCGGATCAAGAGGATGATACTTAAAAGAAGGATCCTCCACCAGCTGTTCAGAGTTTTCAACTTTAAATTGATATAGCTTAAATAATGTACTACAATTGTAATAATGACGTCACCTTTAGGGTTATACAACAAACTCAATATAGATATTGGAGTTTTGACATTATTTTCACCTGTATTTCATATAAATTTGTTCTAATGTTTTTTACACTCAAATAGAAGATGTTCAAGGTACCCAACTCTCCACACACCCCGGGTATCCATGACACCCAGTATGTGCAGATGTTGAGAGGCTAAGCAGTGGTTTGTATCCTACGTAGTTTAATAATCGTAGTTACATGACGTCTACTTAGAAACTCCTACTCAAAGAACCGTGGTCTTCTAGGGAAACCATCAACTAAAGCTGATGCGCAGTTCAACGTAGACAGAAACTATAGGCAGAGAGAGATTGTCATCTTCTCAGACAGTCAAGCAGCCATCAAAGCGCTGAGCTTATTAATAATCAGATCCAGAATGGTATGGGAATGCCTAGATAGGCTAAAGGAACTAGGCAAGAATAACAAGTTATCCCTTCAATGGATAGAAGACAACGAAAAAGCAAATTGGCGAAAGTAGGAGCACAAACTTCACTTTTAGGACCGAAACCTTTCGGTGGCATATAGGAACGCCCACCTACAAGGAAGAATTCAGGAAAGAAGAGCGAACCAAATGGACCAGTCTATGCATGGGAACGCCATGATTAAGGCAATCAAATATGTTTCTAGGGCCCCCTCACCCAGGAATTTCAAAACACCTTATAGCACTGAGTAAGAACAATTTCTGCATCCTCACCGATTTTCTTACGGGCCACTGCCGGCCGGTTGAGAAGGTACTTGAAGAGAATAAAAATTGAAAACGAGGACAGTTGACGGTTCTGTGGGAAGGGGGAGGAAACCTCGAAACACCTTGTCACGGAGTGCGAGGCGGTCGCGAACAGGCGAATGACCTGCTTCGGGTGCCGTATCTTTGAACAAGAGGAATTTCAATTCATAGAACCATCCAGACTACTTGTTTTTATCAAAACACTGAAGCTAGATGAGGTACTCTGATTGTGGAGAATCACTTTAACGAAAGCACCATGGAAGGGGGACACAATAGATCTGTACAGGTCGCAGTGTGTTAACACCCCTAGATCATTCATTCATAACTGCTTAACTTTGAGAACAGCCCGTTGTTAGAATTTTAGTGTGTCGTACACTGTGTGCACTGTTTATTTTGTTCTCTGTATTAATACTCAGCAAATCATATTTCCTGCGAAAAAGAAAAAAAATAACGGTAATAATAATTACAATTAGGTAACAAAGTTTGGGTTGGGCGTGATCCCCACAATTTTTTCAGGTGGGCCCCATAAATTGGTCGCAAGGCGCCCCACGACCCACGACCCTTTTGTTTTCTTGACGATTTTAACGGGTTTTGAGTGAAAATTGGGCGTGGCACCCCAACATTTTTTCAACCTCCAGCAGGGACCCTCCGGGCTATTTCGGCTTACGCCACCCACGATATTACTTTGGTTATGACTTTGTGGTTTCTTGTATATACTCTTTTGCCTCTAAACATTTCTAGTCAGCCTAGATATGATTAACCAGTGCACAAACAACCACACAGAAGTAAACTATGACCACTCTATATACATGGTTCTTCATCGGTCAAAGTGTTAGCACTCACTGCCTTCCCTGCACTCCTTCGTTTTACTTTTAGGTCTTTCTCAATCCCTGCTCATATTATTTGTTTATGCAGGGTATCAGTTTGCAAGGGTATAAAGCTAAATATCACGGACGGTTGGGTAGCATTTTAAGTAATACAGGATGTTCATAAAAATATGTTTATTAATTATTTTAAACTAACATTAAAATATTTTACATTTAGTAAATTTACAGAATATTTCAGTAACTTTTTGGGAAGAAATTTCACTAAAAACCTTGTACGTGTAAAGCGGCTCTAAAACTAATCTTCGACGTATATGTGGGAATTATGCCGTAAACATAGGTGACTTATGGGTCTGCTTGTCAACATGGAATATACGACAGAGTCCAGGACTGGACGTACGACATCAGTGGCGTAGCCAGAGTTGGTCCTTCTGAGGGGGGGGGGGGAGTGATCAGTGGCTGTTCGTGGGTTTAGAAAGCTGGAGAGCAAGCTTGCCGCATGCTAAAAATTTTGGATATTATTGTTCGGAAACTTCTGGAGGGTTAACCCAAACTATTCACAATGTTTATATTATTAAATATATTTTTAATTTAATTTAATTAATTTTTACTTGATTTTCAGTTGAAAGTATAAAGTGTAACTAAAATAAAAGCATATTATGCAATGAGCATTTAATGATGCTTTTAAGACACGAACATGAGAGCTACGATACGAGCCGTAGCTGCGTAGGCGAGAGTCTTAACGAATGCGAGGGTCTTAATAGCCATTAAATGTGAGTTGCATTTTTTTATACAATGGTTGCATACACTATTTTTTATACAACCAGTCATAGTAATGAAAAATAATCTTTAATTTTTAAAATTTACTTAGTAAATTGTCTATTGACCGAATATCACTGTGATGTTGAATTTTGATTGAATATAATGCAGTTTTATAATGAAACATTAGTATCGTAATGACCTTCATTATGATCGTGGTAGTAAGTGTCTAATAAATAAATTAAAGCATAGGAGTAGAAAAAATAAATTACGTCATAGACTTTAGACAACTTATTATTAGAACCGACTTTGTTAGAAAGTTGTCATATTCTATAAAAGTTTAGATTTTGATCAAACTATTACTGACGGCACTGACGCAAGTGTGTGATCTTCGCTTGAAAAATATCATTTGACTTTTGCACTCTTAGACTTGGATAATAAAACCAAATTAAGTGAAATTGCGTTCAAGCGTTACGAAAAGAAATTAAAACAATCGCTAAGATTTTGATAAGAAGGTTAAATTGATTAAGATTCCAATTAGTTATAAAAATAATAGTTATTTGAAGAAATTACCAAAAATAGAGTCACGTATGTGTTATTTATTGTATCCTTAATATTATAATATAGGTCATGTCTATATTATAATATAGGTCATGTCTAACAATAAAATACGTCAGACTTTTACAATAATTATATCTTTCAATACAAGAATAACAATAAAATATATTCTGATATAATTTAAAAATATTGAAAAATAAATTTTGAAAAAATTCTGTATCTATCGGTGACTATTTCACTAGAGTGTTTTTTACTGGTAAAACGTCATAGCAACTGCCCGTTTCCTACTGACAAAACTACTACCTGCAGTACCTGCCCGTTAATTGAGTGTTTTTTTAGCGACAAAACTCTGACAGGTCCATCAGAAAAGTGTCTGGTAGCAACAAACTTTCATAACTTTCGAAAGTTTTTCCGACAAAATTTTTTCTCTTGTGATATTATATATGATAAAATGATAAGCGCTTAATTTGAAAAATTGGTCTGTAAAAAAAAATAACAATAACTATTGATGCTCAATAATTAAATTAGTTTGGCTTGGAAACTTCGGCAAAATACACTACGACCCTAACATACAGACAATCGCAAAAAATTTTCACTTTATAATATTTCGGCAATTTTACGATCTGAACAGATAACTTTGCCTTTGATGTATTATGGTAAATTTATTTTAACCAAACTAACGGCAGAGTACCAATAATATCGAGTAGATTCACTTAGCAAAAATCGTTTGATGTTTTTGGATCAAACGCAAAAGCCGCAGCAAGGTAAAAAATTAGTTTTTACTCTACCTGCAGCAGCAAGCAGCCTGTGAGGGGAGATTCAAAAAGTATTAGCTGATGCAAAATTATTTCCTCGGTTATTATTTGATACACAATATTTCAAAGGGCGATTAAGGAAATTTTTAATACGTGATTCAAATGAATAAAACTATATAATGAAGTAAAGTAAAAATAGTAACGTATACTAAATTCAAAAACATTAGAAATAAAGGTAATACCTATTAAAATAATTTATTTGACAGTTTGTAACTTGATTCATCTATTAAAACGTGTATAAAGCAGAAGGTTCAAAGTACCTGAGAAATATTATGGGAATTTAAATATAAAAAGGACAAATTAAGCTAGTAAAGTAAATTTATAGCTTCTTAAATAAACAAGTAGGAAACACTTCATTACTCGCGCTATGAGTATTTCTCTCACATTTTCTGCGAAATCGTCAGTTTTTGGAGATGGCTTTGCGGACGGATTGTCCTCCACTACTCTAGCTGACTTATTTGGCGTCCTCTTTAACATAGCCAATTAACCGGGTGCATTTCTCCAATGATTGGCTGCATTTGTGAGAATTTCTCTCATCGCGCTACGTCTGCCGTAGTACTTTTAACATTGAAAATGTTTCTGTTTTGCTGTTATGGGGCATCAAATTGCGAAAAAGTGCATGCTACATTTGACACACATGATGTCATATGCGTGACGAACTACTAACCCAAACTAACCAAAAGTAATCAAAAGCACCAAAAAGAACTAAATGTATCGGAACAGATTAAAAAAATTAAAGTAAGACTAACTCAAATTATCCGAACTTTTGCAGCTAACCAAAACTAACCAAATACAATAAAATTTGTTATAACGTATTGGAACCGGCTCAAATTACTAAAATAAATTGGAACTAACTGAAACTAACCGAAAGTTGAGTGAACAACTAACCAAAAGCACCAAAAACGCCTAAACCGTATCGGGCAAATTACAAATATTAAAGTAAATTAAAATTAACTTAAATTAACCGAATTTTGGCGACTAACCAAAACTAACCGAAAACATTAAATTTGATTGTAACGTATCGGAGTCGATTCAAGTGACTAAAATGAATTAAAACTAACTGAACTTAAAGAAATGCCTTTTTAACATTATAATATTTTTCAACATAATTATAAAAAAATAAAAAAAGGTGCCGATATGAAGACCTCAAAAATTACCCTCCACTTGTAGATAGGAAAATCTATTAATATATAACTTGCCATGACGTTGCGGTAGATAATAATTCTAACCTGTTCCGAATTGTTTTAGCCCGTTCTTTCGCTTTTGCTTACTTTTAGTTAGTTTTGTTTAGCCGTTTAATTAACTTTCGGTTAGTCTCAGTTAGATCCTATCTATTTTAGTCATTTGAACCGACTCCGATACGTTATAATCAAATCTAGTGTTTTTCGTTATTTTTGGTTAGTCGCCAAAGGTCTGCTCGTCTTGGTTAGTTTTAACTTACTTTAATTTTTGTAACCTATTCCGATACGTTTTAGTGCTTTTGGTTACTTTTGATTAGTTTTGGTTAGGTATTCAATCAGCTTTCTGTTAGTTTTAGTGGTTTTTTATTTATTTTAGAATTTGAACCGGTTCCAATACGTTACCAGTATAACTAATTTTAATGTTTTTGGTTAATTTTAGTTAGTCGCCGAAATTCGGCTAATTTAAGTGAGTTTCAACTTACTTTAATATTTTAAATCTATTTTGATTTATGTTTTCGCTTTTCTGGTTACTTTTGGTTAGCTTTGTTGTTCAATCAACTTTCGGTTAATTTCAGTTAGTTTAAATTTATTATAGTCATTTCAACCAGTTTCAATACGTTATTACCAATTTTACTGTTTTTGGTTAGTTAAGGTTAGTCGCCAAAATTCGGTTAATTTGGGTTAATTTTATCTTACTCCAATATTTTTAATCTATTACGATACGTTTTAGCCGGTTTCGGTGCTTTTAGTTTCTTTTGGCTAGTCATTCAATCAGCTTTCGGTTACTTTCAGTTAGCTCCAATTTATTTTACTCATTTGAAGCGGTTCCGATACATTATAACCAATTTAAATGTTTTTGGTAAAATTATGTCAGTCGCCAAAATTAGGTTAATTTGGGTTAGTTTCAACTAACTTTAATATTTTTAATCTGTTCGGATAGGTTTAAGCCCTTAGTGCTTTTGGTTACTTTGGCCAGTTTTGATTAGTCGTGCAGTCAACTTTTTGTTAATTACAGTTAGTTTCAATTTATATTAGTAATTTGAACCGATTCCGTACTTTATAACCAATTTTAATGTTTTTGGTTAGTCGCCTAAATTCGGTTACTTTGGGTTAGTTTCAACTTACTTTATTATTTTAATTTTTAATATTTTAATTAATTATTAAAACATAAACGGATTTTTGCTCACGCTAGTACTGACGGGCATTTAATTTTTACCGTACTTGTTTTCTTTTCTCACTATTGTATTTATCCATATTTAGGTAAATAACAAAATAAATCGATTATACGTGTAATTGAAAAACTGCATATTATTAAAAAATTATTATAAATCTTAACTGATAGGGTCTTTGGGGCATCTAAAAAATGAAAATCCGTCACCCACTTTTGTAATACAATAATCATCCGCACAACAATATCTCGCCATAGTAACGATCTTAATAATTATTTAATTCAACGCGACCCAACAGTACAGACAAGGCGTTTGCACACTGACCGTAAATTCTCCCTCGTAGTGTAGCCACAACTGGCCGCGAACGAGATTGATCCGGATTCGCCTTGACAATTTGCAATTGCAATAAATTGGGCTTATCAAATTTAGTAAAACACCAAATTTTCAAAATTGTATCTCTTTTACTTGCTGAGATGTGACAACAACGCATTTTTAGTAAAATGTACAGGAACGCTTAAATGAAACGCCCCTTTTGATTTTATTGCAACAAATTGAGTGCGCCAAATTTAGTAAGTAAATTTTCAAAATGTTATCTGTTATGTGCTGAGATATGACAACATCACATTTTTGACTACGTGTACTGCAAAACTGGGAAATATGGCAACAGTGTTAATATTATGGTTCAATTCAGCATGTTCGGAAACCCCCCCGTACCGAATTTTGTAAATGCAGCTTAAGCGATTTTGAAGATATTCAAGCGTTCCCGTACCTACTTTTTACTAAAAATGCGTTGTTGTCACATCTCAGCAATTAAAAGAGATACAATTTTGAAAATTTGGTGTTTTACTAAATTTGATACGCCCAATTTGTTGCAATTAAAACAAATGGGGCGTTCCATTTAAGATAACAAAATGACTCCGTGTAGCCCAAAACTGGGAAATCTGGCAACAGTGCCGATATCATGGTTCAATTCTGCATGCCCGGAATCCCCCAGGTACCGAATTTTGTAAATGCAGCTTGAGCGATTTTGAGGATATTTAAGCGTTCAGGCACTTTTTACTAATAATGCGTTGTTGTCACATCTCAGCAATTAGAAAAGACAACATTTTGAAAATTTGAGTTCTTACTAAATTTGATACCGCCCAATTTATTGCAATAAAAACAAATGGGGCGTTCCATTTAAGATAACAAAATGACTCCATGTAGCCCAAAACTGGGAAATCTGGCAACAGTGCCGATATCATGGTTCAATTCTGCATGCCCGGAAACCCCCAGGTACCGAATTTTGTAAATGCAGCTTGAGCGATTTTGAAGATATTTAAGCGTTCCGGTACTTTTTACTAATAATGCATTGTTGTCACATCTCAGCAATTAGAAAAGATAAAATTTTGAAAATTTGGGATCTTACTAAATTTGATACGCCCAGTTTATTGCAATAAAAATAAGTCGGGCGTTCCATTTAAGATAACAAAATAACTCCGTGTAGCACAAAACTGGGAAATCTGGCAACAGTGTCGATATCATGGTTCAATTCCGCATGCCCGGAAACCCACATGTACCGAATTTTGTATATGTAGCTTTAACGATTTTGAAGATATTTAAGCGTTCCGGTTCTTTTTACTAACCCTATATACAGTGTGTCCCAGGATAGGTGGCCGAATAGGACAAATGGACCAAAAATTTTTTACTTTAAAATCAGTATTTTGGGATTATGGTCTGCATGGTCTGAAACGACAATTCACCAAATTTTACTCAAATCGGTGTTATACAGGGTCAGTTATAACGAAATTGGGAAAAATCGCCACTAATGAAGTACCTTTAATTTTGAAGTTAGAGCAAAATGTTATTAAGATAAATTGTTCAGAATTAAAATTTATGTCATTATCTGGAGTTATTCCTCGTTAATTTAAACTATGGTATCTGAAAAAATTATCGTATAACTTTTTGCCATTAAAGCATACAATACACCTTAAAGCACACACCAAGCACACCTGTACCTCAATAGCTTTACACGTGCTTTTTAAGAGCTATTTTGACGTTCACAAAGCCAAACTTGTGTACAAAAGCATTAACTAATAATAAGAGAAAATTCAATTCCATATCTGATGAATATTTTTAATTTAAAATACCCCGTAAGATTGTTGCCGATAACAACTACCAAAAGAATAATTTAAACATTTTTAACTTAAGATTATGACATATCCTTTAATTCTGAACAATGTATCTTAACAACATGTTGCTCTATCTTCCAAATTAAAGCTACTTCATTAGTGGCGATTTTTTCCAATTTCATTATAACTGAATTAACACCGATTTGAGTAAAATTTTGTGAGTTGTCGTTTTAGACCAAG
>JAEQML010075465.1:0-13826 GCA_016904865.1 Pissodes strobi
TAGTTGGACAAGCTAAGTATTAGCAAAGCCAAAGAGAAATATATTTGTACAGACCATTGTAATTTTCTTGTTCAGTCAAATTTTTTATCTTTTACATTAATTTTAATTTTCATTCTCATCACAAAGCTAATTTATTTATAAAATATATATCATCAATTGTATTTGATTGTATTGTAATTTAATTATATTGATAATCCAGTTCACATTTTATCATATAGTTAATATATGGCTTGTTTTTTATTTATTTCTTTGATTTGCTGCAAGATAGAGGTCTGTGGGACATTACGAATTATAAGAGCAAATTGATATTTCTGTATTTACTGTTATTTATACCTAAACATTCATGCTCAGTTCGCGTTGTCTCTAGGAGCTCTGGCGCCCTATAAAAATCTTTGTTGACAAAGGAAACAATCCAATCCACACCCTATTCTTATGCTTAATTAAATTAAATAAGGTAATACAAATTAGTGCCTACTAAATTTATCTTCACAAATTGGCGACTGAGCTAGTATTCATTATTAAATGACGCCAAACTAAACAATTTAATTACAAAGTGGCACCCTACTTTCAGGGCTCTAATATAGTTACAAAGTGGCGCTGAACTAATTAATATAAATTAAAAATAATTAATTAGTCCCGTTATAATTTGATCGGGAGGGTCGAATGGCACGAAACGTTCGGCTCCTAACTAAAAACCTTTCATATCTTTCGAGCCCAGGTGCCCAAATATCAACTCGAAGAAAAATGCTTGGGCACCAATTTTAGGAAGCAGGAAACACATCGTTCTCGTATTCAGAGCCTATAAGTAATTTGCCTACTACTGGCTTCTTTATTTTGAAGCGGACGGGTCGGAACCCACGTGTCCCTTACATTTTCGGTCGGCCCCTACAAACCTATTTTTGCATCTGTAGGAGATAGAGAGGTGTTCGGAATCCCCCGAGTCCGAATCCGACCTCAGCTAGGATCTATCGTCTGTAGCCTCTGAGGTAGGAGCATAAGGGACACCAAAAACATTTATAAATGTCTTTGAGGGTCACCTAAATTTTGAACATGAAAGTGGCTTTCGAATGGGCCCAAATAGAGCTTGGATTAGTGGAACCCATTCGAATAAAAGTTATGCGCGGATCTTATCTGGTAGGTTATGTTACTAAATATACGATTATTGTCGAATAAACAAAACCGTATTTTTGTATCGATCTCACCTTCTTTTTAGGGCAGGAGGTGGCGGAATCTACCGGCATCTACTGGGGGAACCACTATCGGCTTCTTTTTCGATTAGTTTTTGACTTAATGGCATTTCAGTAAGAGAAAACGTGGGTATATAAAAAAACACTTACCGCGATAAAGTTATATTTTGGCTTTTAGAACTTTTTTTATTCTGATTACTACGAGATTTACGAAAATCTTTTATTAGCCCGATTACGAGCCTCTTGATAAGGAATACGGAGTTTAGGGTTAAAAAATTTTCTAGACTTGGAAAATACTATAGATGCGACAAATCGGGTTACCACGTAAAGTTGGTGTTTCCGTAATACCTATCGCTTTGGTTTAATAAAGTTAGTTTTGGTCTGTATTAGATTACTATTGGTTTATTTTGGTTGCCTTAAATCGGGTATAATTATTATATTGATAAAAAATAACGTTCGACATGACGTTTTTCTTCATATGTTTTGTTAATATATCGTTTTTTTTTCTGGATATAAGTTACATGTTGTTCATCGCTCCAGTGGAGCCATCAGAACTAGTGTACAAAATGAGCGAACACACAACAGAACGTTTGATAGGATTTACACCGAACATTATCTGTTATTATTTTATTACCCTGCAATTAAATATCTTTTACATCCTGGCATATCAGTATTGCATACCCTATTTTATGCGATTTTAAGTATTTTATATGTAGAAAATACTATATTGGCTGAATAATTAATAATATTGTCACATCTGAATAGGTCACAGCGGCGCCTCCACCACGTGTCATATCGGAACTGCTCGTTGCAGTTACTCTGTGCTCTTTCAGTTTGCATAGCTCAGATAGGTAATTGGGGGAGATGCATAGAAACAGTCGTTAAAAACAAGATTGTCATCTATTGGCTTCAGGTTGAGTATAAGATCATAAGGATTATCAGAATAACCAGAAGCCGATATCCGATATCTCGAAAGTACCCGGGATTATTCTTGACGAAATTCATTAACAGCGAACAGCAGGGAGGGAGTTGGCCGGAAGGGTGTTTTAGACTAATCGATCTGAGTAAATATTTTTCGACGTAATTTACGTTATTTATATAATTTAGCTAATAAAAGGTTATAATTGATGGTTAACTTTATAATTTCCACTGCATAATTTTATCTTACTGGACATGACATGTTAGTTGACAATATACATACATTATATTGCTAGACGTCGTTATGACAGTTTGCGAATCTATATACTTGCGTCAATGGATTTGCATCAGAAAACCTACATAGTTTTATTACCAGTCTATAACAAATTATAATTTTCGGAAAACTCTTCAACAAATTGGCGTTATAGACTAATCGATCTGAGGTGATTTTCAAATCTTCATAGAAAATATATTCAGCAAACACTGCATTGTATGAAGAAAACTGTACCGTTACTCACGTTACAAGATTCATAGTTCATAGTGTTGGAGCGCACGTCCAAATAGCAGTCAGTAGTGATCCAAGTAAGACGCATACCTTTGTAGAAACTGCTTTTAATTTTTTAGCAAAGTATCATGATAATGAAATTTACAGAAGCTAATATATCGTGCTGTCTTAGGTAAATTAAAAGGCAAAGCCTCAATGATTATATTTAGTCGCGCAGAACTAACTACTTGCGTACAAGTTAAAGACATTTTTAAAATATCAGTTTTTGGCCAAAGGTCATTTTCTGATTACTGCAAGAATTTCATAACATAAAGCCAAATACAAAAGGAAACATAGTTCTGGCGTTAGATGCCAGTATCTTAGAAGCCTCATATTTTCTTCAATTGGCACTTACCTTAATTACTTTCCAAAAATATTTGTCCTCGCAAATACACTTAGCTGTAAGGTTAAAAAACTCTTCAAATTTATAGTCTCTCAATATTTATTAGAGGAGAAAAATTTAATATCCATGATACAAGATTGCGAAGGGCCAGATTTTCGAGTTCATTTATTCATTCACCGAAATATCAAGAATCGCCATAATGTTAGTTTATGTCGATCCAAGTGAGATTATCTCTTCGCGTGGTGGTCTCTGCCACACGATGGATAAAATGACAATCGACGACTCTTTTAATTTAAGATCGATAATGGCATGGATTTTTCTTTCACGTAGGTGATGTTTTGGTTCGAATTGCTGGTTTCTGATAGTACTAATTTTGGGAATGCCGCGTCACCATTCGATGGCAGGGCGGGAAATGACATTTATTATGGCACGTTTCTCTTCATAAATGTCCGATCAAATGGTTATTTCCTTTCGCGTAACTCGAGTAATTAATTAGAATAGGAACCGGTACATCAAAATTCTGAGCTTTTAGTTTCGAAATCAACTGGAAAAGGTATTAAGGGAGACATGTGATGCGCATGCTGTGTTTCGATTGGCCAGTCGAAATTCGGAAAGTGGGGATTTTATAGAAAGTTCCTCTGTTTTCGGAAATTTCACGTGCGCCACTCTTCACAAATCAGCAAGTTGTAGCGGCAGTGTGTCGTGGTGGAAGTTTTTGATTGATTTTACCATCGTGGGATTTTCCACCCCACCCATTTTTGAGTTTCAGGCCTTGGGTTGATTGTTTTTTGGGGGCCTGAAACTAGCTCCTTAAAGGAATTTAGTACTGCTTTTGTCAGATGAGTTGATTTTGGATTTTTTTGAGTAGCGACATCTTATGTTAATATCGTCCTACGTGAATAGTCTCTAATTCCCGTTTAATGTCATTACAGAAGCTTTCTCGTCACGTTTGGAGACAGCCTAGTCGATTTTGGCATTAAGCGGATAGCAAACCCTTCACAGGTAAAATATTGATATTTTTTTCTGATTATTTTATTGGCTCTGTCGGTGAATGTTTTTTGCCCTGAATATGTTGATGTTTAACAGCGTTTTTTTTCGAGAGAGAGATTCTTTCCTGAGGAGTCCGGACACCTTCCGTCTTTCTTTTCTTCGACAGAGGAAGTGTTTTTACTTTACTACCTTCCTACCTATTTGGACCTAAGAAGTTCCTTACACTGTAAACGTTCTTGGAGAGTCCTGGATTCGCCCAACGGCTGAGACCGTGAGAAATTGGTTTTTTTTAAATAAATATTAAATTATTCGGTTAATTTATATCAGAATAGTCAACTGGAACACTTTTTTTTATCTATTCTTATCTTGTTTTTAAACTTTCGCAAAAATAATTGCTACTGGATTAATATCATAACATTTAAGTAAAAATTTGCGACAAAATTGATTAGCTAGTTTTTTGTATTATAACTTTATTTCTATTACATACATCATTGTATTAAATACGATTCATTTTTCTATACCGGTCAAGGTTTCGAAACATTCGGTCGCCTTTGTTTTTTTATAATTGAATTCGTAATATTTGATAATTCATTATTTTAAAGCACTCTTTGTTTTTTATCAGCATAACTGGCTAACTTCAATAGCGCTTTGTCACTTTTTTTTGGTATTTGCCACGGTTGTTTTTTTTTAAGTGTAACCAGACGATAACTAGTAAAGTATTACGTCCTAAAGGGCACGAAATTTGTGAACAGCGCATGATCATGTACTGGTGGTTTAGTAAACATGTAGTTAACGTTTATGTTTATTTGTTTACTTGTTTTGGTAACATGTAACTTATTTAGTATTATCTTTACTGCTTTCTTATTTTATAACTGGTAATCATTCATAATTATTATATTTCGTCTATTATACTCGCTTTCCTAACCGATGACTAGGGCTAGTTACTTATTGTTTACCTGCCTTGTCTAAGCGATTTACTTTACGTACTAGGGTTGGTTAAGGTAGGTTTATTTTCTTTTAATTTAATCAGTCAGTTTCCCGATTAATTGGCATATTTACCTGCCGTTTTTTTAATCTCAGTTTTGCTTTCGCAACCTTATTTTTTTAACTAGCTTTCTCTTGCCATAAGTCAGTGATAAACTGACTTACTTACTTAAATTTGTTCAGTTGTCAACAACTATTATACCGCAAGCATTACTATCTTTGTTTTGTATCAAATGACTAGTATTAGGTATAAATTTTAGGTAACCTCTAGTAGAGTATGTGGTACCGTAGTACACATTTCATTTATTTCAGTTGATAAAAGACATTTTTTTTGTGACAAAGCCATCTGCCATATTATGGCAATAAACTGATTTTTTATTTGCCTACCTATATATTTCACTTAATTATATTTAGTTAATGGTCCAAAAGGAAAGTAACAAGTAAGTAGTAAGTATACTTGATTTATATTTTTTGGGCGTAATAATTGAATTGCTTTGATTTATTGATTTATCTTTATATACTTTATTGACTTAACTTCTAGGTTCGTTATTGTTTATATATTTTTTCATTATTATTATTGGTAAATTTATTGCGTCCTTCGCAAAGTTTATTATTCATATTTTATTTTTTTGCGAAGACTAAGCCAAAACTAGGTCCATATTTCAACTTGGGAATTTTTCGACTTTGGTGTCTAAAAGTTGGTAGCGCCCTAAATAAATACCCTCCTCCTATACTCACCGATTGAGCTAGAGCTTACTTTGCAGTCTTCGACGGTATCGGTAATTGCAAATATTCTTAATTTAAATTTTTAATTTAACATTATTCACTCTCAGTTTCTCCTAATCTGAAGTGAAGACAATAAAAATTAGAAGTCAAGTAAAGGGCGTAGCAAGATAGAAAGGAACATTCTTCCAATTCTATCCTAAGCCATAGATAGTTATTATGGTATAAAAAATTTACCGAACCCGAATTTTCAAACACCCCATTTGTACACACCTTCCATTGCCAACATCTAAATACTACTTAAAGATTATATTTTACTAGCTAACCAAACATCAATCCTAGACAACTGCCACCCCAAAAATGTTTCACTTATCAACAAGTTTTTGGAAAATCTGATACTCCAAATGCTAACGTGTGGCAACTAAAAGAAACCATTCAAGCTAAACCAACACCAACGCCAACGGTCGGAATCATAAGACAAAAGATTCATAGATCAAATACTCAATTTCAAAATGTTGTTAACCCCAATCCAAACCTATTTGAATTGCAGAAGAGTTACATAATATAAATAAATAGCTCACAACCTGAATATCACAGTACTAAAGAAAACTATAAATTCTATTAGCACCCAGTGCGGACCATACTTAGAACTATACAATCGAAAACTACTTTATATCGAAATGTCAGGGTTTTGACAATCATCTTAAATTAAACTCTTTTTAAATTTAAGTAGTCATATATCTTTCATTAAACTAATCCAAGTAGAAAAACATGACCAAACCAGATATTTTTAGAACATTTTGCCGAGAACAAAGCACTAAATGTAAAGCGCATATACTTACTATTGAAGAATTTAGTGCTAAAGAAATAATCAGTTTCACTTTAAATCATTTTCATACATTCTTTGATGGTTTAATTATAGTATAGTTTCCATAACCTTCGTAATATGTGTTTTAACGGGAATTTACGAGGTGCACATTTAAAAACAGGGAATATTATTATATCTGCACACTGTTACCAAGTGAAATTTTAAGGACATCAATTCCTATAAATGTCAGCAATGTTCCAGAAATACAAATAAATCTATATATAGTAGTTTATACCAGAATGTTTAACTAGGGTCCGGAATACACATGAAATAGTATAAATACATAATATATAGGATCCGAAGACACGCTCACCATTCTTAAGGAATCTTTGATCGCCTTTTCACTAAATAACTCAGAAATTTTCCAAGGCCAATTTTAATACAGCTACTTACGTAAATCTAAACCAAACCGAAATATGCTATGCGAATATGCACATTTAAATGACGAAGAAAAACTAAACCACCAGATATACCTACGGTATTGGTTCGGAACGGATCTCTCTGCCTTTAGGTTTCTTTTCATCGGAGAGACTTCAACACCTTCAGAGAGTTAGGGAAAGTCATAGCAATTATTTTTCTACTGGTTCTCCGATTAGAGGGGGAATTTTTAGGTAGATTGTCGCGAACAGAGGATCAAGCACCCTCTAAAAAAATTATACTACAGTAACTAGATTTAATAGAAGTAATTTATCTCGTGGAGGTACTATATGATAGTATCTACTAACAACGACTTTTCGGTAGTAACTAAGTTCGATAATTTATTGTCTGAGAAAGTATTTGAATTTTCCATCGTCTATCATAATGCTTATGACCTCTATATTGATTGTATTTACAGAACACCTGACGCTGACATGCAAATATTCAGTCAAAGATTACTGAGCTTGCTTGAGCTCCTGGCTTTAAAAAGCAAATTAATTTTGTGTGGCGACCTTAATATTGACTTTTCCAGTGAGTCTGCTGCTCAAGAATCTCATCGGTCCATTTTCGACTCTTTTGGTATAATCATGCATATTAACGCACCAACTAGAATAACTAAAACTAGTTTTAGTACTATAGGCTATATCGTGTCATTTTTGATCCAAAATTCGTTGACTGTGCTGTCTTTAACTCGGGTTTCTCCGATCATGAGGCAGAATAACAGAATTTTCGGTAAAATCCAAATGCAAAAATGCTTCGCGCAAATTATGCCGTATTTTTTCGGATAAAAATTTTCTAAATTTCAAGCACCTATCTCTAACAACTGACTGGTTGTCCTCGCTGGTGATGTCGATGCCAAATTTTCTAGATTTATAAAAACTTTATCTACTCTGGCGTTCAAATCCTTTCCTCTTTGGCCTATCAAGGTTAAACAGCATAAACCCTGGTCAACTAAAGGTTTATGCACATCTGCAAAGTACATGGGTTCATTATCTCACCTAAAAAAATACTCGGACAGCGTCTTCTTCCATGATTGCGTGAAACTTCACAGAAAAGTCTATCATGGCACTATAAAAGCTGCCAAGGACTATTTATTATAATGAGAGGATGGCTAAATCCGGCAACATTGCTAAAGAATCATGGTCTATTGTGAATAACTTAAGGAATAATACTTCTTCGTCTAGCTAATTCACCTGAGAACCTAAACAATTACTTTGTAAATGTGGCTAAAGATTTAATGAGCATCATAACTCCTTCTCATGATCCACTTTCATATCTCTCTAATGCTAATGTGAATTTACCAAGTTTCTTCTTTACGCCTGTAGCATTAGCTGAGCTTCGCAGTACAATTAAATACATTAAAAACAAATCCTCATCTTGGACTCATGGGCTTACTCTAAAAATGTTCTCAAACCTGCCGGAATGCACATTAAACCATCTTACTACTTTAATGTGATTCCAAAATGGGGTTTTTCCAAACTGTCTTAAGACGGCAATAATTATTCCTTTGCATAAAGGAGGAGATAAAGACCATGCTTCAAACTATCGCCCAATTGCACTACTTCCCACAATATCAAAGATTATTGAAAGATTGGTTAAAAAAAGCTTCTATCTTTTCTCTCTAGATATAAAATACTTACTACCCATCAATTTGGATTTTTAAGTAACAAATGCACAACTGATGCTATGTTTCCCTCTTTAATTATGTATACTCCAACCTGAGAAACCATCACTCTACAGCAACAATTTTCTGTGATTTCTCTAAAGCTTTCGATTGTGTAAATCATAATATCGCAATTAACAAATTGTAGTACTACGGATTCAGAGGAGTGCCTCTCGAATGGCTTAAATCGTATCTTAACAACAGAAGTCAGCTTGTGAGGGTTGATATGTCGATGTCTTTTTGCAAGCCAATAGATTGTGGAGTACCCTAGGGTTCAGTACTAGGCCCTATTTTATTTCTGCTATTTATCAACGACATTGCTTGTCTGGCCATTAGCGGTAAAGTATGTCTCTTTGCGGACGATACTTGGAGCAACCCGGATATTGCGCTTTACATCACCATCAAATCAAGGTGCGATTCTAATCTCCTGTGCCTCAACCTTTCTAAAACTAAAATTTTGTCATATAAAAGTACGTTGCAATTTTTGTACTTAATAACACCACTACTGACGTCGTTGAATCTGTGAAATTCTTGGGGCTTGTTGTGAACAACCATTTAAAGTGGGACTTGCACGATGCCTTGTCAAAAAAATAAGTGCTGCCTGTTTGGCGCCAAGAACGGTTTCCAGGGAGCTAACTTGTCAAATGCTAGAACAGTCTATTATGCCCTTTTTGAGTCGCATCTCCGATACGCCCTTCCATTCTGGGGTACGTGTTGAGCGACTCAATTTGAGCATATTTTCAAACTAGAATAGAGAGCTCTTCGATACGGCATTAGGACTAAACAGGAGAAATCACTGCCAGGATTCCTTTAAAATATTGAAAATATTAACGCTTCCTTCCTTATTCATCTCACAACTCTCCACTTAGGAATACGGAACATGATCTTTATCTGCCAACCCCACGCTCAGAGCTAGTTAAAAGCTGTATACTGTATAGGGTGGCCCGTTTAAGAGGGGCCTATACCTTATCTTGAAAACTACGGCGGTTGGAAAAAAAATTTAAATACAAAAGTTGTTCCTAGTAAAATGATCTTTATTTTTTATGTATTGTTTTAATCGTCACTTTTTTATATACAGGATGGTCAAAGAAAGTTACATTTTTTTTAATGAAACACCCTATATTTTATCACATTTTTGGATTTTACTTAAAATTCTAAGCATATTTGATGTATGATGTTATACCTCTAGAGTTAGTAGTTTCACAGCTATAAACAGTTGAAAATTGGTACTTTGGCTACTTTTCACCTTGGTAGCAGGAAGACCGTTAAAGATGGAGTAAAATGAATTCCACATTCCTATCTGAACTTTCCAAGAGCTATCTGATTGTGCTAACAGATGGTACCTACAGAGGTACCAGATTTGGTATCCATGGTACCACCTGCCAATTAGTACCGTCAAATAGCTCTTGAAAAGTTAAGATAGGAATGTGAAATTAATTTTACTCCATCTCTAATGGTCTTCTTGCCACCAAGGTGAAAAGTAGTCAAAGTACCGATTTTCAACTGTTAATATCTGTGAAACTACTAACTCTAGAGGTATAACATCATGCATCAAATATGCTTAGAATTTTAAGTAGAATCCAAAAATGTAATAAAATATAGGGTGTTTCATTTAAAAAAGTATAACTTTCTTTGGCCATCCTGTATATAAAAAAGTGACGATTAAAACAATACAAAAAAAATAAAGATCATTTTACTAGGAACAACTTTTGTATTTAAATTTTTTTTCCAACCCCCGTAGTTTTCGAGATAAGGTAAGGTAAGGGCCCCTCTTAAACGGGCCACCCTGTACAATGCCATAAAAATGCACAATTATCTGCCATTTGAAATCAAGTCAATAACATCTTTTCCCTCTTTTCGCATATTTACTGGAGGGAGCTTTATACGCAGTGAACGACTATCATATTAATACTTAATTTTGAGCATCTTACACACTGGTTTAATGTTTGGTGTTTAGTATTTGATGTTTAAATAGGTAAATATTATTTTTTATTACGCATGCATCATAATCAACGATTATCGCACGCTGCAGCGTGCTTAAAATGATGTTTATGATGCGCCTACTTTTTTAAAGGTTGCTATAGAAACATTTGATCATGTCAAATGTGACAGATTAATATATTAGTCAATATATCCCTTAAATTTAATATTTAAAATATTTTGGAGATTATGATGCATTCGTAATAAAAAATAGCGTATGATATTCGTGTATAAGATGCCTTTAAAGCCCTTGCGACTTACAAAACACTCCGCTGCGCGTCGTGTTTTGAAATATGTCGCGCGTGCTTTAAATGCCCTCTTGTACACTTATATCATAATATACTATTATATAATATTTCAGGAAATTTTGACCATGTACAAATTGCACAATTGTATAAAGTTTTGTATAGTTTGATTTTCTTTTTCTTTGCATTGTATGTTTCTATTTGTGTTTTATATGTTTTGTACATTTTATACTCTAGCTCTAGCTTTGTCTACAAACTGTGAAAATTTTTGACAATAAAGCTTTATTATTATTATATAATTATTAAAGAGTTTCACCAATAGTTCGAATATCTCGAGCAGGGTCTATCAACCACCACTATAATTCAACATGTGATTTGAACTACCGGTGAAGAACCAGTCGTTTATGTTATTCTAATACCTCATAACCCAGATTTTTCTTTTATTTTCAGGGTGTACGGTCAGTCTAGCCAAACCAATAATAATTATTAAAAATGGTAAGCCGCAGTTTTGCGGATTTCGCAATTTAGCCACTTTTCCAATAGCTCGTATTTCAAACACGTGTTGATCGTCTTAACCACATATTTATTTACATGTGTTGTAGTTAGATAGTTCGACATTTCATTGTTGATATTACGTTGTTCATAACTTTATTATAACGATGAATTCACAAGGCAAACATTTCGTGCGGTTTTTACTTAAGCATCTTGCTGAAGTGATCTAGATGTTACCATTACTAACCCAGGTAATTACTTACAAAGAAAGTTATTGCTTTCTAACTATTTTGGCAAATTTTGATCTTCAGATAGCAATAATTCACATTCCCAGGTCGTAACAATAACCCGTCATCAAATGCATTCAATGATATAGAAGACGGTACTGATATTGTAGAAGTGCACTACATAAATTTAGGTACTTATAAATAATAATTTTATTAATAATAATGGCTATGAATGTTCGGGAAGCATTGACCTACGTTCTAATATCGTTACTGAGATAGAAGAAATCCACATGTCCAGTCTTAAGGATACAAATTTATATGTAATTAGCACACTATTTATTTCACTTAAACAAGCTATAAAATTAATGATTTGATTTGATGTTTAGGCGATAGCGGCTTGATTTATATATCCGCGTTATGGTATACTCAAGTGTTATGGGTACATTATATTTGCTTCTAGATTTAGTCTTTCACAAGCCAGGTTTTTGTAAGCATTCGTTTTTTCGTTCATAATAAAGTTGTTTTTACGTGAGTTTGTCATAATTTCTCTCAGTACAACCCTTTTAAAATCTCAACAGGTTATGGGCCCAGACTCATTAAGTTACTGAGAGTTTTTGGTATCGAGATAACGCGAAATTAAGTGCAACTATCGAGACAATAGTGCATTGTGTTTTTTGTTGTTTATTGCCGTGAATTGTAGCCTGCCAACATGGAGGTTGACAAGCCAAAAATTGATAAACTACGTGATGCAGACAATTGGTCGCAATGGCGGTTTGTTATTCAAACTTTATTGGATAGTGAGAATGCTTTGGAAATTTGTGAAGAGATTGAACATGTGGCAGTAGAAGGTTCTGTAGATTTTGAGAACAAACTAAGAAACTGGAATAAGAGGGAGAAGCTTGCACGTAAGTTCATTGTAACTACACCTGAATCAAAGCCGTTGCAGCTTATAACTGTAAAAGGGCCTAAGAAATGTGGACAAAATTGCATAGCATATATGACTTTAGATCGGAGGAGAGTTTGGCGCTAGTGCAAAAACAATTTTTTGAATTTAACTGGAGTTCTGAAAGTAATATTGCGCAACATATATCCAGTCTTGAGCAATTTGCCAATAAAATGGATAAGTTGGGTGGCAAAATACCTGAATCCATGTTAATAACCAGAATATTGTCCTCCTTGCCATCAAAGTTTAACTATTTTCACAGTAGTTGGGATTCTACAGAAACTTCGAAACGGACTTTGGATAATTTACCAAACAGGTTGCTTACTAAAGAGCTACGTTTTTTAAAGCAAGAAAGTGATGAAGAATCTAAAGTTGCGTTAGTGTCTAAGCTGAACTTTAAGAAAAATGGAAACGAAAACTTCGGGAAGCCCCCTCCATCAGATAAGTTTGTGTTCGCGTTGTTCGCTATGTCACAAAATGAATCCTACGTTTAAAGACTGTCCATGTTGTTTTTTGTGCGGTTCAAAATAACATCTGCTAAAAGACTGCCCAATGAAAGGTGACCAGTAAGAAGAAAGAAGGTTTTGTTGGAGATACTACCATCAGTTTAAATGATCATTGGCACATCAACTCCGGTGCTTCGCATCATATGCCTCATACACGTGATTGGTTTGTCAAATTTCAAGAATTTGCAAAGCCACTTCAAGTTTATGTTGGAAATGGTGCCTCAGTGGAAGCTCTTGGCAGTGGTGATATTGACATTGAGACATTTGTAAATGGTAAGTGGCTACCTGTTATTTTATATGAAGTACTGTATACGCCGCTAATGACGAAAAATATGTTTTCGGTTCGCGTTGCTGCTAAGAAGGGTATCGAGTTCATATTGACTCATAACGGTTCACGTTGTAAATTTATTAGAGACGATAAGTTGGTGGCTGTCGGGATCGAAGCGGTCTACTTGTATTGAAATTTGCTGCGAGAGTTTTGCCGAATAATGTTTATGTGGCATCGGTTAATGATAAGCTACAACTCTGGCATGAACGCTTATATCACCAGAATAAGCGGCACGTGCAAATGTTTATGAAAAATCTCGGCGTTGAACTGACTTGACTAACAATGAGTTGTGTGATGCGTGCGCGTTTGGTAAACATCACAGACTTAAGTTTAATACGCGGGATCACGTTGCAACAAAACCTCGGGAAACTATTCATTCGGACGTGTGTGGTCCAATGCAAATCGAAAGTCCAGGGAAAACGAGATATTTTGTCGCTTTTAAGGATGACTTTAGCAGTTACCGTAAAG
>JAEQML010075466.1:0-13825 GCA_016904865.1 Pissodes strobi
GTTGCAGTCGATGGACACATCTCGGACACATTCACCATCAACGCGGGCGTACCTCAGGGCGCAATACTTTCACCAACTCTGTTCCTCATCTATATTAATGACCTGCTGATCGAAACGAATAATCCTGTTTACAGTTTTGCAGATGACAGTACCCTTGTCTCCCACTTTAGATCAGAAAAACCCTTACCAGCGACTGAGACTCATCACCGCAGACAGGAGCAGATTACAGCAATTAATCAAGACCTGGAGAAAGTTCAAACTTGGGGCGACCGAAATTTGGTCCAGTTCAATGCAGCAAAGACCCAAGCAGCAACGTTTACTAAGAGGGCCAATACAGCGGGCCCTGACATCATTATGGCAGGATCGACCATTCCTTCATCCTCGTCAATCGGGCTGCTGGGTGTCTCGGTCAACAGCAATATGTCATGGCATGACCATGTTGCTAACATCGCAAAATCAGCCTCCCAGAAGCTTGGTGCGCTATTTCGCAACAAAAAACTCTATACACCGCAGCAGTTGCTCTTGCTGTACAAAGCGCAAATAAGACCGTGCTTAGAATATTGCTCACATATCTGGGGAGCCGCACCAAAGCATACCCTAAAGCTGTTGGATTCCATTCAGAAGAGGGCTGTGCGTCTCGTCGGCGATCCGGAGTTGACCCGGAATCTGGATAGTCTGGAACATCGCAGACATGTGGCCGAGATGTCTCTGTTTTACAGATACTTTCACGGCAGATGTTCCCAGGATTTGGCCCACATAATCCCGCCCCTGGCAACTCCTGTCAGGCAGTCCCGACAGACGGCAGGAGCGCACCAGTTCGTCGTACAACTAGAAACACCTAGAACATCGCTTTACCAGAACTCCTTTGTCTGGCGCACTGCATCACTGTGGAACTCACTTCCAGGACATCTGTTTCCCACTAATTACAACCTACAAATATTCAAGAACCGTGTCAATCAACATCTTCGCACACACACCGCTCGTCGAACGCCATAGGATCTACCTTTAGTGTGTGTGCCACTGCCATAAAAAAAAAAAAAAAACGCGATGACATAATTATATTATATACAGACGAATATCACTCAGAATATTTGATCGGTATAACACAACTTCAGGTGGCTAAGCCACAGACATCAACACAAGCGACCTAATTTTTCTGTGTGCTAAAATTAAAAAGTTCTATGAAGCTGAAATATCGTCAGACACCGTAATATCAAGTAAAGACACAATACTCGAAAGTGATTTAGGTCATTTTGTTAATAAACCATTAAGATGTAAATGTCAAAAAAAAAATTAAAAAATTGAGCTTTCAAGTAAAATTAGGGATGAAATAAAAATATGCTAGATTTTGAGTTGAGTTGGTATTGTTATCTATTAGGTTACATTATGTGTTATCAAAAGTGAATTTTACTTCCAAAGCTTTACCAAAAGACACAATTGCTTGGGACGAAGCTAGTTCTATTTTACTAAGGACAAAAAGCAATGTGGGAAAACTACCGTCAACGCTATAATGAAGTTCTAAAAGAAGCAACTGCTCTGAAATGGTACATTCCAACTAATTATATTATAGAGGGCTGACATTTTCAGGGGATGTAGCGGGGGTAAAAAGATCCTGGACGAAAACGGAACCCCGTAGGGAGGAGAAGGAAAAACTTGAATAATTAATTTCGGGAGAACGGGAAGAGGACGGGTTCGAAATTTTTATGGTAGGGCGCCACATGGGGGGCCACCTTAGACCATACGTGGAGGACCGGGGCTCTAATTTAAGGGGGGATTTTGGGGTATCTCTACAACGAAGGCTCGGATCGAAATTATGACAAACGATGACCCCGCTTGTTGAAGTTTTCACTTCTATCGTGTGGTTTAGCACTCAAAACTTTTATTTTTTTAAATTTGTGTTTTTTATCAGGTATTGACATTATAAAGTCTCAGTTAACAACTAGATTTACAGGTTTAAATAAGATAAGTGGTATCTTTTTGTTTTTGCAACCTAAAAATCTCATAAATTCAACAAAGTCTAAAATCTTTAAGACCTACAATCAACAAAAATATTCTCAAATCATATTGCAAAATTTCTCTTACAATTTATAAAAACAGAGTTAGATCAAGAAATGACAAAAAAAAATTTGATTTAAACAAATTTACATTGACCTATTATTATTATTTTTTACCATGCCGATTATATTAGTGTCAGCTGAAGAATCTTTTAGTAAACTAAGTATTTAAGGAATCAAATAGGGCATTCAAGATCGATTTCAATATTTATCTTTAATTTCCGTCGAAAGTGAAGCTCCCAACAAATTAGATCTTAAATGTGCATAGGAATTTGCAGTGTGTAAAACGAGAAAAAATCGTTTTAGATTTTAATAAGTTAAGTCGAGTGTTGCTTTAAACTAGGGGAATTTCATTAATATTTCCAACTTCGTTAATAACTACTACTTGGTTAAAATTTAAAGTTATTTTAGAGTTTTGCTGATATTGATAAAAAGAAATATTTTGATGTTATAATATGTAAAATAAATAAAAAAATTAAAGCTGGTGGTTTAATTTTTATTTAGTATTTGTGATTTGTGACTGAAAGGAGGGCCTCCATATGTATTTTGCGTTGGGGCCAAAAATTTTTAGTTACGCCACTGGAAGGCTTACCAACTTTTCACAGCCTGACATTCATTTTTTAAAATAGGAAAAATATGCTTGGAAAGTGTACTATAAAAATTGCGGCACTCACAAATTTGCCGAACTGGCGCCAGAAGAAGGAATAAAGTTTGCCAGAAGATTTGTAAGTTTTTTATATAAAAATAAAAATGCAAATAATCTGATTGAAATTCTGTTAAACCTTACAAATGAGAGCGTAAAACAAGTTCAGGAATTGCCCTCTACAGAAGATAGTTTCAAACTACATATACTTAGGTGAATTTATAAAGCAAAAATTCATAATAGATATACGTATATTTTATTATTATGTGTAATTTTAGGTCATATTATCAGTCATTTATATGGGTCAATAGTCATGTTGGTGAGGTAACCAAAAATGATCCCTTGTTATATGGATGGACTTTAAATGAGGACAATTTTATAGTTCTAAAAATTATGCCTCAATCTCCAGTTCCAGAAGATATACGGCAAATTATTTCCTTATTATGCAATGACAAAATCTGCAACACACAAAAATGTCAGTGTAAAAAAGAAGGGGTATTTTGTAGCTCTTATTGCAAAGGCAAAACGAATTTAATATTAATCGCGACCTTGAAGAAAATCAAACTGAAGCTGGATGACGATACATTTTTCGATAATTTGTTTTAATTAATTAATAATATATGTATACCACAATTATCTATTATTTTTCTAAAGTATTAGAATATTTTGGAAGAAAGTTAAATACTTACGATGTACCCTCACTCCATGGTGCAAATTACTAAGGAAAATTTGTATTTAAAACTAGTGCTGGCAACCGAAGACGGTTTTTCGGATAGTCGGTTAACCGGTTTCGGATTATCCGCGGTTTTTCAAAAAACCGAAACCGGTTAACTGGATACTCGGTTAACCGATTACGCGATTTCTCGTTTAACCGATTAATCGATTAACCGAATAACCGGTTTCTCGGCTAACCGATTATTCGATTATCTAGTTACATGGCACTGGGCCACCGTGTTCTCAAGTAATGGTAAAAAAGATAGAAAGTAAAGTAAAAACTGGGCATTTGGAATGGTAACATACCACATACCTACTGGACGGTGATTATATTTGGAAATGCTTTTAGAGCGCGATTGAGAAATAATATCTACCTTTAATAGAATACTGACGTCGGCGCGCACGTGCGTCGCCCGTGGCGGCGGCGCATTGGCCTTCGGAACCGCTCCAATGAGCGGCCAAGGCGTACTGTGTGTCACGTGCGGCTCGGGGTGATCCAGTAGGGGGCCGCGTAGACTCGGGTCGGCCGAGTGACGCTCTAGCTGCCCTATGTGGAGCCCCGCCTCGATTTGAGCTTCCCCATTATATTTATTAAGTGTGAATTTGGGAGCAGATTCCCTGTAACACCCAAAGGCCGCTTCCGGGTCTAATATAAATTCCTCAGGGTCCCCAATATACTCGCTAGAAGTCAGCGGGGGACTCTGGGTTAACACTGTCTGTTCCTTTGACCTATCTCTATTCAGTTCTAGCACCAAGAGCTCATCCACACTCGGGGGCTTTTGGTGCGCGGTTGCCGTCGACTGAGGGGTTCGGAAAGTCATTTTTCATATTACAATTACTTATGTCTATGTTTTTTCACGGGATGCCAAGTCGTTATCGAGTCGACTACTCGCTATTTATAAGACTTCTCAGAGAACGTCCAACCCGTAAACTGATCTCACTGTCAGTCCGGGGGGAACGAAGGTGGGCCCACCAAAGCCTTCCCCGCTATCCAAGGGAAATTGTAGATAGCAGCCACCACAGAACGTCTGTCAGCAGAAGGCTGAGTTAAATACAACACAAGGTTAGTGGGCAATAAATTTGTCTTGGGCAAGAAATTTAGAACACCCTATAGACGTATAGGAGTTCCACTTGATTCTAAGAGTCGCCCTGTATATGGGGACTACAAAATTAACTCAAAAGTTTAAATTAAAGTAAAAACAAAACTTCGGCTTACTTTCTCCCTTAGGAGGCCGAAACGTTATTAATCAACGGTAGTGGGGAAAGATTCCCAGGGGGGTCTACTGGCAGGGGATGCTTTTAAATTTATTTTATTTTTGACTAACTTTTGAGTTATTCTTCTTTTTGTATGTCAATGTACAAAATTTCAATTTTGACTTGAATCCTTATAGCAAGTCCTTACAAAGTGCCAGAAGGGCTTAGCAGGGGGGAGGATTGTCAAAAGGTAGTCGTCAGTAGTTGTCACACAAAATATCTACGACCCTAACCTAATCCTATCTCCTAATCTTGGCTAAGCCTTATACAAAAATCAGTAATTCGAATGATTACCAATTTGAACAATTGGGACACCCTGTATAGTTGAAATAAAATCCTGATAAATCCCTATGTCAAGTGATAGCTTAAAATGTGCCCCAATTCACTGGATAAGCCTTATACATGTACTAGGAGAGTTTAACTCTTAATCTAGTATTTTTGGTATAACAGGTTTTATTTGATTTTTTCTCTAATGAACAATTATTAACTAAGAACTTAAGATATTTTAATTAATATCTAACACGTATTAATGTCTTTAGTTTTTTGGGACTTCTCGCTCCGCACGCGAGATTTCCAAAACGCGTATGGAGTCTTAAGGTTTCTAAGAAGACGGATCCGTACGAATTTTAACAAGGATCGCACAAAAATCGTCTTTTGAGGGCGTCGGACGCTATTCGCGAGTTTTTGGCATCGATTACCTTAAGAGGGGTCGTACGGAAGTTGCTCGAGGAGGGCTTTTAAAAAATCGTGGTTTCTTAGGGATTTTTGGGGGGTGTTTGCTATGTATTATATGCCAATCCCTGGCAACTTGTCAGATGCTGCTCGACAGTTTTCTGACAGAAGTTTTGTGTAACTCAGGGCCGTCAGGGGGGACTTTTTGGGGATTTAATGTGTGATTTGTGTATTTAGACCAAACTACTCCCCGGACACGACTCTCAGTTCAGAGACCGTGCTGGTTTTGTATGGGATACGAACTAGTGATAAATAGCCTTTGATTCTTCTTTTGAGATAGCTCCAGTCGCAACAGTATAACTTCGCTATCTCCCGAACTAACTTGGCTAACTTATCACTCTTTGAACGCGCCCGAATTTTTTAGGTGAAGCCTTATTTTCTTTTTTCGGCTTCTATGCCTTTTCGCTTTTGACCCGTAGGCCGAGTAGGTAAAGTATGGGGGAGTCAGGGGGCTCTCCAGTTCTCGAAACCGAACTGGCCGTCGACGCGCTTTACTCTCGCCCAATGCTTAACTACGACTAGTATTGAGGACGAGAGAGGCACATACGTGAATGGGGGGAACCCAAACCAGTAGGCTGACTCAAGGTACTCGCAACTAACCTTTTTCGCGGGTGTTGCTGTAGGGTGCGCACTACAGTTGAAGGTCTCGGTGAATTGTTGATACTCGGCCGCTTGACAAGACCTCTTCAAGTACTTAACTTCTGTCTTCAAGAAATTTTTTCTCCGAAATTTCTTCTAAGTCCTGAAGTTCGAAAAACTCGAAAAAACTCAATAAATTCGATAGAAGGCTGATTCGATACCAGTTGAGAGTGCTGGTCCTACAATGCCTTTTCCTTTGCTTCAGGGCCATTTTCGCTCGTCCGTGAGCTTTCTACAGCCCTATCTTTTTCGAGATGTCGAAAAATCGGCTAAGTCTCTAGTGGCCAAAAATGCCGAAAAATCTCATAAATTCCTTAGAGATATGGGGCTAGGGGCTAAATGGATGAGTTGCTCGTCCCTTTAGGATTCTTGAAGATCCACGTTGACGCTGGCCTAAGATGGTCTCTCACTTCTTTCCTTCTCGGGAGCTGAACGGCAACTAAACTTAAAACTTAATATTAATTCTAGCGACGCGCTTGCCGCTTACGGGTGGAAATTTCCACCCGATCGAGTCGGTTGGGATGTCGACGACGGTTGGCCAAACGGCTGATTCTAGAATTATGGAACGTTAACTGCCACATTCCATATTGTGCATTCGTACGCGGCATGCAATTTTATAAAGTGGCGTGCTTAATTAAATGCGATTAAGTAAAGGACGTTTTTACAACAATACCTTTATATTTATTTAAGTTTTAAAAAATTGTAATATTTTTTCTGCTCAGAATTTATATCGATTGTAATTTGTAATAAACAATATTTTTAATTTAATTATTACCTTGGGGTTTATTTCAATAACGACCAAAAACTGGAATAAAATTGGTTCACTAGAATTTAATGATTGTGCCCTAATCGGCAGGGAAACTGAACTAATGGAAATATGCTTAAGAACAAATTATAAATTATGTTTAGCCTATGATGACTGTGTATTAACCGATTAACCGGTTATCCGATTAACCGGCTATCCGATTAACCGGTTAACCGGTTATCCGGATACCCGGTTTTCACTATTATTCGAATACCCGGTTTTATCCGAAACCGGTTTTTAAGAAAACCGAATAACCGGTTTCAACTTTTCACGGTTTTTGCCAGCACTATTTAAAACATTACCGCGGCAGTGGGTGAAACAAGAGTAGCGGTCGATCGCGATGGAAAAAAACAGCCGTCCAGCCCGACGACGCAGAGGCACGCGTCCCGACGTTTAAAAGCCGCTACAGGTTTTATTTCTAAGAATAGACCACAAGTTAATCGAGACAAAATGAAGAGCATTAGATTGCGCAGTTTCTGAAAAAAAAAACTTTGAAATAGCGCTTTGCATAAGAAAGTTATGGCGAGGTGAGTTTAAAAAAATATTGGCAATTTGTTGTCTTTTTAAAATATTACTGTTTTTTTAATATAATTTTACATTTTTTTTAATGTAGTATATACCAAAAGAATGGAAATTGAATGAGGAATAAAACCTAAAAAAAATTTTTGTTCTACCTTCTTTGGAAAAATAGTTATGAGTGTTCAAACTAAAAAAAAATAAAAAATCCTTTTTTTCAGTTTTTTGCCTATATCTTTGGTCGCGACCAATGGAGAGAGTCGTCAATTTTCATTTTCTATGTAAAAAAACATGCTTTTTCAAATGGTGAAGGTCCCATTTGGTTATACCTCGGTTTTTTTTCTGTGCATCCTAGACCGGGCTTTCCGACGGACTATAATGATTGCTTTATTTAAAACCTACTAATCTTTAATTATAACATTTTTATGATTTATGAAATATGTAACTACTATCCCTTGGCCCGATATATCCAACTCTTGGTAACTTTACCAAGCAGGTAATTGTCATAGAAACAATTATTCCACTCATAGTATACGTGGTATTTGTATTTTTGGAAAGTTACCGATAAATGGATATATCGACACCTTGTTGCAGCTTTCCATTCCAACGTCCCAAATACTGGAATTATGGATACAAGCACTGCTTAGAAAAAACTGAACGTCATTAAAAACAAGTAGTCTCTGTGAAGAACATTTCCTTCTAAGGAATATAATAAAGTTAAGCAATTGTTATAGTCAGATGTTCCACCAAGTGATAATTTATATATTTATTTTTTTATTTATTCAATACTACATTACAGAATAATACAATACCAAATGATATAATGAAAGAAAGGTCTAATGAATCCTTTTCTTTTCAAAAAACAATAAATACCCGGAGAAGTAATACCATTTTCATATTCTTTTGCATTCAAGGCCTTTCGTTCCGCACAGAATCAAGGTGGTTTCATACGGGAGACAAGTGGTTAGAACATAATGTTTGAATGAAAGATACCTAACGAATCTGCTTTGAACTTTCCCCAGTATATTTCTACATACGGCTTAATGCAGATCCCAAATAATTTAGCAACTAAAGTTGCAAAACTTCTTTCGTATTATCTTTTAGACTTGTAAAAAGAACATATGCGCATCGCAAAGTTGAAAAACAGTCGAAAATTTAATTTTTGATCTGTAAACATCTGATGCGGCGGTATGAGGGTAAATCTCGGCAAATGGGACGGAATGTGTAAACCGATGTGACACTATAACCCGTGCGCATTGAGGAGCAAGCTAATCCAGGACGGCCGCGATTGTAACGACTTAGAGCCATGACACACACAGCGGTTTTTGCCGAATCGGTTGCCGGGTCGGCGGCCATGACACGCACAGCTGTTTTTGCCGCGGCGCGGCGCATGCATCAGATGGCGTGCCGAGGCGGCTAACAAGCAGCGACTCGTCAATCGCCGCCGTGTGTGTTTTTCCCCATTTGCAAAGTATATTATACGCGCCGAGTCGGCGTCCGACTCGGCAGCCGATTCGGCAAAAACCGCTGTGTGTGTCATGGCTCTCAAATGGCGCATTCACACAGCTAGCCGCTAGGGCGGTATTAGATTTTCATTATATTATATCCGGAGTGTATTTGGATCCATAGCACATCTTATTATTATTAGCCGGTTGAATTTAATATGAATTTTCGCTTCAAAATCCACGACAAATTCGTCCGAAGCCACGGCTATCGCCTTAAAAGAGTCCCGGAAATTTTGGATTTTTATACAATTCTGTCAATTAAAATCGTTTTTAAATGGATTTTAGACGATGAAAAAATATATTTTAAATTAAACGAACTGTCAAAAGTATTATTCAGATGCCCAGACTTTTAAAACAATATTGGGTTATGGCCCTCTTTAAAATTTGCAAAATTTGATTATTGACTTTCACAAATTAAAGGAAGCCGGCCGGCCCAAGATGACTAGCTGGTAGTGAATAAGCTGTGTCCATAGTACGGGGGCTTTACAGTCCTCCATAGTCCATAGGTTGATGTTATTCCTGGTGGCATTAGATTTTCGTGTCGAATTTGTGCAGTGAATTTATCCACTCCGATTGAAGCTGCCAGTAATTATTATTAAAGAATTCTAACTAATATTATAAATGCGAATAATTAATATTATAAATGCGAATGTGTTTTTTTGATTTTGGGCATGCCTTAGGTTAGTTTTGGTTAGTTTCTGTCGGTTGCGCTCCCGGAGCTAGCGGAGGGCTATGCGTGAAGTGTAATATTAGACATTCTAATGCAAATATTACAAATGTAAACATTAAAACACGCACACCACGCGATATCTGTAAGGGGAATGTGTGTTGCAGGCTGTCTGTAACCATTAGTGTAAAACGTGTTCTTTCTAGCTCCAGAATATAGGCAACCAATTCCAAATAAGTAGTTGCCTATATTCAGGCGTCACGCGGTCTAAGTTGGCATTAGATTTTCATGTCGATGATTTCGATATAGGATATGTTTACACATCAGTGTCTCGAGTAATAGCAGACTCGCTCATTTTTTATTTAAAAAGATACACCCCATTTTACCAGGATGAAAGATCTATTTCCCTTGATTTCAAAAATATATAAATTGTTGATATTTGGATAAGCTGTTTTTGAATTAGAGTTTAAAATTTTGACATTTTTTTTTACTTTAACCGTTTATGGCCGTGTTATAAATCATATGGCATGCCCAAAATCGACTTTTAAAAATTCTTGGTTTTACGGACAAAAAACACTACGGCAACAACCTTGAACCGAACAGAAATAAGTTAATAACATTCTACAAATGTCTATTTAAAATATACGCCAAAACGAGTAAGAAAATCTGACCAATCGTTTTTTATTCTTTTTTTTTATTTTGAGCTAGTTTGGGTTAGCCTTGGGTTAGTTTTGGTTAGCACTTGGTTAGCACTTGGTTAGTTCTTGTTGAGCGGAAGGCCATGCAAAGCCATAATAACACCCCGGCTGACGGATCGCATGTGGCTAGATTCAGGGTCATAATGTTTTAATGCTTCCCGTTCTCCCGAAATTAATGATTTAAATATTTCCTTCTCACACCTTCCCTGGCCAAACGGGAGGTAGTACGGGGTCCCGTTTTCGTCCAGGATCTTCTTTTTACCCCGGCTACATCCCCTGAAAATTTCGGCCCTCTACCTATACGGGATGATGCCAGCGTTACGTTACTTTACTTTACGTATCCGAGCGTGACGCGTGACGGCTTCATTCAACCCACACGAAACATGTGCTGAGCGCGCCTAAAGAAGTTTTCCCTTCAAAAATACTCTAATTTGTTACATTTTGCTCTTTCTGTCTACCCTCTGTTTTCACTTTCTTCAAAAATACTCTAATTTGTTATATTTTGTTCTTCCTGCCTACCCTCTGTTCTCTCCGTAGTATACCGAAAACAGTTTATGGGGATATTTAAATCATTTTGACGGAATGATTTGACATAAAACTTTGATCCGTGATCATGTAAACAATGCTGTTGCGTAGCATATAGTTCTACATACTATGGTCATAGCCTAAAGAAAACTATAGCCGCGACACTCGGCTCGTTTAGTGGGGTACGGAATCAAATTTTCTCCGTGAAGCTCAGTGAAGGGAGGACACCACGCAGTTGGAACTTGATGCCAATCATACGCGCTTACCTGGGCCGGAGTGCAATAAGTTTTCATAGGAATTAAAATAGAAAAAGATTCGTTGTTTGGGTAAATAGACGTTATGCGTAATATTGTTTTGTTTGTATGTTATATAAATAAGTTAATGTTTATGTGTTAAAATGGGACAAGAACGGCAGAATTATGCAGCTAGTTGGTTTGTTTATTTAAACTTAAATTTGATCATAAGGTATCGGAATCGGTTCAAATGACTAAAATAAATTGGAACTAACTGAAACCAACCGAAAGTTAATTGAACGACTAACCAAAGCTAGCCAAAAGTAACCATAAGCTCCAAAACAGGCTAAAAAGTACCTATCGTAAATCGGTTACAAAAATTAAAGTAAGTTAAAACTAACCAAAACGAAAAGAATTTAAGCGACTAACCAAAAATATTAAATTTGCTTATAACGTATAGGAACCGATCCAAATGACTAAAATAAATTGGAACTAACTGAAAGTAACCGAAAGTTGATTGAATGACAAACCAAAAGAAACTAATAGCACAAAAACGGACTAAAACGTATCGGAACAGATTAAAAATGTTAAAGTAAATTAAAACTAACCCAAATTAACCGAATATTGGCAAGTAACCAAAGACATTAAAATTGGTTATAACCGAGGGGTCAGTGGCGTAGCTACCGGGTGGGCCAGGGGGGGCAAGGCCCCACGGCGCCAAGTGAAATTAGGCGCCGCTCCGAATTTATAAATATGCTAATGCTAACAATGCTCGTGAGCTTAACTGAGTTTTTAAATTCATTAAATTATAATACAATCAAAGATCAAAGACCAAAATATGTATTAAACTTTTTACCCAACCAATACATTTTGTGTCAGGTATTTATTATTTATTCTATGTGGAATTAAAAGATATATCCCGGCGGCATATTTACGCATCCTCACATACAATGGCACCAGGGTGCTGAAATCGGTTAGGTTTTGTAAGCGTTTGTAGCGCTACAAAAGCTCACTGAATTGGGCACCTGGAACACGCTGTTATATAATATTTCACTTTTCGCATGGCCCTCCGCTCGCTTCGCTCGCTACGGGGGCTCAAGAAAAGGTAACTAACCAGGTTCTAACCCAAACTAACCCAAGACATACCCAAAATCAAGAAAAAAACTGTTTAGAAACTTAACCTAAAAAAATAAAAAAAGCAACGGGGTTTGAACCCAGGCCGCCGAATTGAGACCTAACCATCTAGATCTCTCGACCACGAGGGCTCTTGCCGCAAATTGATTGCATCGCGAAGACATGGCGCAATAGCTTTTGCAGCGCTACAAACGCTTACAAAACTTAACCGATTTCAGCACCCTGGTGCCGTCGTATGCATCCCGGCGCGGCGGCATTTGGTACATGCAAATTTGTAAAAACGTTGCGTAAGGCGGCAGGCGACTTCAAAGACAAAAATTCCGAAAATTTCGGTCGGTAAAAGTATGTGTTTTTTAGAGTTTCGTATTTAGGAGGTACCATTAGCCAGACAAGTCTAAATAGCCTAACAATACCAAGCATAGAAAATGAATTTGTCCAAAAATTAATTTTGATCAAATAATCGATCAATTTACGTCGATTTAAAACCGAAGAAAGACTCCAATATTTAATTAATTAATTAAGGTTACAGATGTTTAGTTTTCGTTTATATTTAAATATGTATGTACCTATTGGTTGGTTGCCGTTTATATATTTTATATTCATATTCCTGTAAAAAAAAGCGTGTGCACTATGTGCGCATATCAGAAGTGAAACTTCTTAAACTTAAACGCCTTAGCCTGGGATTTGGTTAAAAGTAGTTTTTTTTAATATATCACTATCAATTAACAAAAAGGGAAGGCCTAAATGAAAAAAAACCTATTCTCCATAAAAGTTTCGCTTATGTCTTGACAAGGTAATAGAGCAAACCCCATATTTTTATCTTGTAAACGAACAAAGATATCACAATAATTATACGCCCTAGCCTTATACATATCTTAACGAATTTGGTTAAAAAGTTTTTTTTTTTTAATATATCACTCAATTAACAAAAAGGGAAGGCCTAAATGAAAAAAACTATTCTGCATAAAAGTTTCGCTTATGTCTTGACAAGGTAATAGTGCAAACCCCATATTTTTATCTTGTTAACTAGCAAAGATATCACAATAATTAAACGCCCTAGCCTTATACATATCTTAACGGATTTAATTAACAAAAAGTTTTTTAAATATAGGTATCACTCAATTAACAAAAAGGGACGGCCTAAATGCAAAAAAAACTATTCTTAATAAAAGTTTCGCTTATGTCTTGACAAGGTAATAGAGAAAATCCCGTATTTTTATGTTGTAAACTAACAAAGATATCACAATAAACGTCCGTGACCGTTTTCCGTTCCCTGCCAGCTCGCCCACCGTGTGTCGGGATCGCGACCTTCAAATTTTACTCCCGGCTCGCGTTAAGAAGTTTCACTTCAAAAATATACGTTTAATATTATGATGTATTATTTTTTCATTAATTTGCGTATATACACAAAATATAGGTTTGTTTTAGGCGCCAGCGGATAGGCTTGCCCCCCGGCGCCCACATTTCTAGCTACGCCACTGCGAGGGGTAAACCGCTGGGGATATTTGTTGTACAACTCAAAGGAAATTATGGGTTATTAAGGGAAATTAAGGGGAAATTATAGGTTTTAAAGGGATATTAATAGGATATTATGGGATATTTAAAGGAAATTAAAGGAAATTTAGGGGATATTATGGGATATTAGATGGATATTACGGGAGTAGAGTAGTATAGCCAAACCCGATTCTCAAAGGGGGGCATTTTGG
>JAEQML010075467.1:0-13824 GCA_016904865.1 Pissodes strobi
TTGTGGATAAAACTCTGTTTTAGTGCATGTTGCCGAAGGTTCCAAACCCCAACGTAGTTATAATGATTCATTTATAATATAATGCCTTATTGATAATATAATTCAGTTCTATTTTTATGAACTAACATGCAGGCGCGGCTTCTCAATCATTTGGTCAATGACCCACCTAATTTTAATTTAACTGTATTTTTTTTAATTATCAGCTTAAAATTATTTTTAACAAGTGTGGATGCATTTTCGTGCGAAAACTCCCCAATTTGTTCAGTTGATGCTGGACGCCCGGCCGTATTTTAAATTCACCTTATGGCTTTTTACGGCAATTAGGGAACCGAAACCAAGACCGAGCGCGTAGATACGGGCTTTCTAGGGAGTTAAAAAGAGACACATAGTTGACGAAATTGTCGACGGTCGGCCAATGATAGTGCTTTTGGCGCTCGCAGGTTCGCATGCTGCTTGACCTTTATGAAAACACACTCGAACCGCTCGGAGAAATAAAATATTATATTGCAAGACATTTGGGTTACGGGTTAGACAAAGAAAAACTAATACTAATTGACGTTTGCTAAAACTTATATGAAATTTAGCTTATACGTTGACTGAATAATAAGTCATGAGTCAAGCAGAAATTTTATGTATAATATTCCAATGAGAACAGTAGAAAGTGAACCGTGTTTTTTCAACCCTAAAAAGAATTAAAACTGTCTTAAGAAATACAATGGGGGAGTCATGGTTGAGTACTTTAGCAATGTTAAGTATTGAAAAACCTTTAATTTAAATGAGCTAGTGATTGATCATTCTTTCAAACAGAAGGATAGAAGAATCCATTTGATTTACAAACACATAACTACATAAAAGGTGAGAGACATATCTTAAGAATATTATTAAGTATTTTAGTTTTATTTAAAATTACCTATAGTTTGTTCAGAGCAGTTACCTACAAAGTTTCGTAATAATGAGGACACTAGCAAATCTCACAAGGACATTGCAGTTGGCTTCAACAAGCATTACCTCTACATTTGGTTATTTTGTTCCAAAGAAAAAAACATTATGGGCGTGGCACCCCGAAAAGTTTTCGACATCGGCGCTATTCTGGCATGCGCCTCTGTCCACCTAGATTTGACCCACTTGCCAATAAACTCACGAGCCGCAACTGGTAACATGTTATTTCCTGTCTTTTAGTATTACTACATTAGGAGTATCTTCTCTGACACCCACGTATGGCTCCAGAAAGCAAGAATCCATTAGTTTATTGCCGTCTTCGTTTTTAATTAAAATTGTATCACCTTTTTCTACTCGATAAGGTTGACTCGTATATCATATATTTCGTTTCTTTTTAATCTTGAATGTTTTAAGTCGGTTTTGGCATTCTCGCGAGCTCGCTGTAGCCGATATTTTAGTTTAAGAGGGTAACTTTCAAAATTATAAATAGGTTCGACAATGTTACTTAAGTTATTTGAAATCTTACATTCCCTACTAAAAACTAGTTCAAAAGGGGTATATGTATATGCGGTGTGGACCGTTGTATTATACGAAAAACACCAGTACTCCAAGTGTCTTTTAAATTTTCGGTTTGAATTCTTAAGTACGCACTTAATAGTTTGTGTGTATTCTCTGGTGCACCAATACTTTCGTGATGGTTTGCTGTAGAGTTAGTTTGCCTTATTTTTAAGAGCGTACATATTTCCTTCATGGTGGAAGCTATGAATTCAGATCCCCCATCAGTAGCAATTTCCTGCAGAATACCGTATGGTAAGACAAGTTTTCTACAAGAGATCTTGCCACATATACAGAATCTTTATTTTTTTAAGGATATGCTTCAACAAATTTAGTAAGTTCACATTGGAGTGTCAGAATATATGTAGAACCCTCTATATCGGTTGGCAAAGGTCCCACAATTTATATACCTTCTGAAATGAAAAAATGGTGGTAGAAGTGATTATCATGGGTTCTCTGATGTAATGAACAGAGTATTTCTGTTTTTGGCATTTGTCGCATCTTTTAACAAAGCCCCTGGCATCTTTGTCTAGTCCGGACCAAAAATAATACCTTTTGATATTGTTTATCATTCTGTTTGTACCTGCGTGACCCCTAGTGGGAAGTAAATGAAAATCGTTTAAAATAATTCTTCTTTCATCTACATATGTTACTTTTTTAACTCCTTTTATTACAAGCATACGGGGGCACCTCTAATTTAACGTATTTTTTACTTCATTACCTATCCATTTAATACATTTTTTACTACTATTGTCTTTTAAAATATATAGGTAACTCATTTATTTTTGCTTTATTAGTTATTTCACTCAGATCCTTCAGCATTTCGTCTCGCGCCAATGTTGATCCGGTATTCTGACAATAAAGCAAAATAGAATGTGATGGAACATAATAAAAATTCCCTAAGTGTTCTGACACGTATTTTTGCATAGCTGTCATATTTGATTGAGCCGTTATAATTAATTCAACACCGTTTTTCGGCGGTTAAAAATTTCTACAATGTTCGGTTGATCGGGCCTAACATGTGCATGATTATTCTTATTTCGCTGAAAACCTGGTTCTCTTCTATTCTTGTACTGATTTCACAAGCGTCTAGCGACCCTACTAAATTTTCGATACCCAAGGCCACCTAACTACATAGGTAGCATTGCGTGGAATGTATTCACAAAGAAGGGGGATTATCCCTTAACTACGGAGGTGCGATGTTCGGAGCACAAACTCGGACGTGCCGTCTGGCAGACTACTGCAGATATTGCGGCACAAAGCCCTAATAATTTTGTAACTGGTACTTCTAGATAATCTTTTAAGTTTTAGGAAGTACTTTAATAAATAGTTTCTTAGAACACGTACCAATTTTATAATCACAAAGCCAGTTCTTTTCGGTATGCTTCAACTCGAGGGCGGTTAAAATGAAAAAAGTGCACTGCTTTAATTTGAATGTATTCATTACATAAAACACTTTAAAAAAAAGTAGTGAAAAACTAGGAAGAAATAATGCACAACGAATACTTAAAACTAAAATATTTCAGCAGTGCAGTTCACGCCGGCCTGCCTCATAAACTATAAACATACCGACCGGCGCCGGCGCGGCGGCGTTTTGCATTTGAAGCACAAATATCTTGTCACGCGGTTTTTCTTTCTTGGAAATAATAATTGACATAGTTTTTTTTCTAAAATATCTCGATTTATTAGTGACTCGTCATCTTCACTTTCATCACTAATGTCCGCTGATTGTTCTGAGGTGCTATAATCAGAATTCTCGCAATCCTCGTCAGGGACAATGTCAATATCACTCGCAGCATCACCGTCTGCTTCGTATATCATTTTCGAAGTGTTTCTTCATAGTTTACGTCACTAAAAAGAACTGGTTTTGATGGTCAGGCCATATGTTTCAAGTCTTAGATATCTGTTATTTTTTGTACTGGTCAACCACCAAACCCGCCAGGAATACATGACGTAACGGCCTTGTGAACGTTACCGTTTTTGACAAATGAAGGAATTTCGTTTTCACACCGCCTCTCAGACGGCACCTCCGTAGTTAAGGGTTATTTGTGAATGTATTCGCGAAAACACATGCAAGCTACTGCATATCCACTATAATATGGCTTTTGTTAAATATATCCTGGTTTTTAGTCAGATAAAGCAAACTATTTCGTAAAAAGTGCATCCAAAGTACGGACACGTATTACAATAAGTAATATTTCACTTTTCGCATGGCCCTCCGCTCGCTACGGGGGCTCGAGAAAAAGAAACTAACCAAGTACTAACCCAAACTAACCCAAGACGTACCCAACATCAAGAAAAAACTGTTTAGAAACAACCTTAAAAAAAATTAAAAAAAGCAAGGGGGCTTGAACCCGGGCCGTCGATAGCCGCCGATTTGAGACCTAACCATTTAGACCTCTCAACCACGAAGGCTCTTACTGCAAATTGATTGCATCGCGAAGACATCGGATGCCTTACAGGCGTAGACGACTATATCAAACTCGGCCTCTTCTATTGGTCGATCCATCTCGTATTACAATATGTCTTCGCGATGCAATCAATTTGCCGCAAGAGCTCTCGTGGCCGAGAGGTTTAGATAGTTGGGTCCCACCTGGACGGCGCCGGTTCAAACCCCCGTTGCTTTTTATTATTATTTGTTAAGATTATGTTTCTAAACAGTTTTTTTCTTAATTTTGGGTATGTCTTGGGCAAGAACTTGGTTAGTGTCCTTCTGTTGAGCCCCCGTAGCGAGCGAAGCGAGCGGAGTGCCATGCGGATCGACCAATAGGAGAGGCCGATTTTGATATAGTCGTCTACGCCTGTAAAGGATCTTGAAATGCGAATGCAATTGCTCGAGTCAACGCCATTTTCACTAGATGGCGTTGGAGTATGCGGTATAGAAAATTACATCGGGTCTCCAGACGCTTTTCTGATTTCTAGTCATAACAACCAACATATTATTGCATAGACTTTTCAATTCTCCCGAAGTTAAACTAATTCTTGATAGAGCATCGGCAGCTACATTTTCCCTACCTTTTACGTATTCTATATAAAAATCATATTCTTCGAGTCCCAAATGAAATTTTGTTAATCTGCTTGAAGAGTCAGCTAAACTAAATAAATATAACAGTGGCTTATGGTCCGTTCGTATTTTAAATTTTCGACCATATAAATAAGGGCGAAAATGCCTTACTGCCCAAAAAATTTCTAATAGTTCTTTATGCATAATGGGATAATTAATTTCTGCTTTGTTTAAACTTCTGCTAGTATAAGATGGGGGAATATTATTTTTATTTGATAAAACTGCACCGATTGCCAAAAGTCAGGATAATCTAAAATTGGGCAATTTGAAAGAGCATTTTTTAAGGTATTAAAACTTTCATTACATTCAACCGTTCACTGAAATCTTGCATACTTTCTACAGAGCTTGTTTAAGGGTAGGGATATTTCCACAAATTTTGGTATAAATTTTCGATAGTTGTTTGCAAAAGCTACAAATCGTTTTACTTCGTCAGAGATTTTGGGAATGGGCTATTTTCTCAATGCGTCAATGTTATCAGGATCAGGTGATATTTTTTTTTTCGCCAACGATGTGCCCTAAATAAAGGATCTTTTTTTTTAAATTCGCACTTTAAAGGATTTAGTTTCAAATTACCTTTTCGTAGTCGACTAAAGACGTCCATCAGGTTTTTATTATGATCATTTAAATTTCTTCCAAAAACAAATAAGTCATCTAGGAAAACAAAACATTTTTCGAAGTTAAGACCTGCCATCGCGACTGTCATTAGTATCGAGAAAGCACTAATTATTAGCCAGGCAGTATTTTCATTTGCCATTGGCCGCAGTCCGTTGTAAAAGCTGTAAACTTCCTAGTTTGTTCGAGGAATTCCACCTGATAATACCCTTGACTTAAATCCAAATGAGAAAAATAAAGACCACCCGCCAACGAATCTAAACTATCAACTATATTTGCTATCTGAAATTTAATGTCTACCAACGTACGGTTTAAAAATCTGTAGTCTAACGCAAGTCTAGAACGCTTCTCTCCAAATGAATCACCCTTCTTGGGCACTAGCAAGACTGGAGAAGACCACTCGTTTTGAGCACTTTCAATAATATCATCCTCGAGCACTCGCGAGACTTGGTTATTTATTTCCTCTTTTTGTGTTTGCGCCAGCCTGTAGGGCTTCGCGTATACTGGTTGCGTATTTGGTTTAACTTGGTTGACTGTTTATAAATATTTGTAACTGACAATTTATCCCCCGGCAGATGAAATTTGTCCGCAAACTTCGCACTAAGCCCTTCTATAGAAACTTTTTCCTCTTCATTTAAGTAATTTAAATTTACTTTCTCTATTAACCGAAATATTATGAGTACTAAACTGACAGCATGTACAGTCACTCAGCCTTTGGGCTTTAGGCAAACAATTTTTTAAATGTACTTCACTTTCGCGCGTATCCAAATTTTGACTGGTACTTCTCTATTTTTTTGGATGTGCTATTACCCCTGCCACAAACACATCCGGACATATCTCGTTCGGTAAAATCACACAGTCGTTAGTCCTGTTTTAACATACCGAATTATTCTCACATCTAGGTAGAATTACCGAAACATGGTTATCCCTACCAGTTAAGTTTAACATTACTTTTTTATCTTCGCTTAAAAGAGTTAATGTAATTTCTTCATAATTCAAATTGGATTTGTATTACTTTAAAAAGTTTTCCCCAATTATCCCATTAGTATCGCATGGTAGAGATTCAAATATATAACATTTAACTCTAAACTTTATATTTCCTATCCAAAGATTTAAAAAAAACTATATCCAAAAAAAAAACTCATTTACCGCCTATACCACAAAGTTCTAAATTTTCCTTATATAGTGGTATGGTTGGGTCTAAATATTTTAGTTGAAGTGCACCCAAGGGCGCTCATGTATCCACCAGAAAATCTACTTTTTTCTTATTTATATAAAAAGAAACGAATTAAAGCATCTATCCGAGTATGTAAAAATGTTTCGACATTTCTCTCATTTTTAGGGACGAGAAAACGATTCGCCACCATGCATATTCCTACATTCATCTACTTTTAACTCATCTTCAGCAAAATTGATATTATCTTGTCGGTGGAATCCCCTAGCCCCTCGTGGCGTGAATGACCGTCCTCGATTTCCTTGAAATCGCTGACTACGGGAATTCCTGGCACCACGTTTATAATTGCTGTTCCTGGAAAACCGCTGGTTATTATTGTTTAAATTAACATGGTTATTGTTATTAAAGTTGCTATTATTAAATTGGCTTGAAGAAAGCCCGGCTCTATTAAAACCCCCATGGTTGCACCAGAACTACTAATATTTTGCTCGGTACTTTGATTACTAAAATATATAATTTCTTGATATACCGTTTTAATTTTTCCGACAATATTTTTTACTAATAAAACTAATACTTTCATCTAATTCTTAGTCCCAATTTTTTTTTAATTTATAATAGAAACTTCCCCTTTTAGCTCGCCAAAAGCAGATTTTGCTTCGTCAACTTTTTTTTGTATATAAGGCGATTGTCGCCTTTTATAACTTGATTTTAATACATTTGTTTTAATATTATTTAACCAGCCTAGAATTTCGTTAAGTCTATCACTCATAAGAACCGCGACGTAACTGATTAATTATTAAAAGTAACATATACTATCAAAATGTGGTTTATAACGAGCCCTTACTTTCTGTTCACCATATTTCCTACCACATATTAATATACAATACATTTACTAATACCTTGGAATTGATTGCCTTTGGCTCCACAAATGATTAAACTTGGTTTGACTTGGTATAGAGCCTTTTCGGCAGAGGCTCCAGGATGTAAACTGCACAAGTGCAAGTTTAGTGACCCTAATGAAATGTGTACCTATATATCGTCGATTCGATAAGCAAGTCTGCTATCGTTTTCAAGAAAGGCAAAAAACTAAAAATGAAAATGGTTAGCAAATACAATAAAACAGTAAAAAGCTCTTGCAGATTGTCAGGCGTTGAACTGACTGTGATAAGATGACAATTATAATGCCATATTTAATTACTAGTTAACTGGTATTTAGTGTGATAATCAGGTGTTATTTGGTAAATTAATTTGTTTTTGAAGTTTTATATATCTATAATTTGGTGTTATTCGTTTAGGAAGAAGTTAATGATTTTTGTTGAAAGGATTAGTTAATTTTTAAATGTCCCTTATCAACTTCAGTTTTTGGCAAAGGTAACCATGTGCTATTAAAACTAACAGAAGTTGAAGCAACACATTCATCTTTATTTAATAAAATTAAAGCACTTTCTTTAATTTTACGTTTTTTAGATGAACCAAAATACTAGAAGCGTTCCGTTGTATTCTGTGATTGTTATCAAATGCATGTTGACAAATATGTAATTTGTGGAATTGTGCATTTCTAACATTAGAACCCGAGGCGCACAAATGACAAGCAGAACGTCTAACTACCACACCACCGAGGCAAATTTCGCTAGATCGTAAAGGTGCCAACTTTATCTCCTAAGAGAATGTTCACTAAGGAAGCGAAAACAGTTCAGTTCATATACGTTACTGGCAATATCACCAACCATGACATTGCAGTAGGAACGCAAATGTAGCATATTTAAAGCAAACTAAAACAGAAAAATATATTGTTAGACAACTCTTAGTTGAAAAGTTTGACAAAATTGACTTGCTGTAAATTTTTCGAAAATAACTTTACTTTAAAGTTGTGTAGCTTTGGAGCTAAATTCATTAGACATCGCACCAAGAACAGTGAGTTTGTTAAGCATCAAAATAGAAAATGCATAGGCTTTTGACAATAAAAATATATTAACTAGATTTACTATTGATTTGAAACACGTATTTTTGAAATGTGAAACCATTGCCAATTATTAAACATATCAATTCCGAGTGAAATTTATAATTAAAAAGCATTTTCGGCTAAACCAAACTACAATGAATAATTTCGGCGGTAGGATCCTCGTGAAACATCGTTGAATAATAACACTAGGCGTAATTAGTAAACTGCTTTAAGATATTTCAAAATACTTTAATGAGATATGAGATATTTTTCTCTACATATATTTCGGCTTGATGAGGCCTTTATCAAGAGTAGTTGTATACTACTACTCTTGATAAAGGCCTCATCAAGCCGAAACATATGTAGAAAAAAATATATCATTAAATTATTTTGAAACATCTAAAAACAGTGTACTAATTATCCCTACTGTTATTAAACCAAACTAGCATATAAAAATATTTGTTCTTTATTGCCCAATATTAATGATTTTTGTATATATGGCAAATATCATTTTTGCAAAGCAAATTCCAGTTCTTAGAAAAGGCGATGGTATAAATGTAAAATAAGGTCTTTCACTTGCAAAAAAGTAGGTATAAACCAGTAATAAAACAATGACAGCTTTCTAAAAATTTATAATAAATATCGGCTTCAACAAAATGGGATTATTTTTTCATGAAAAACTGGTTGAAAGATTGAAAGCATAAAAGAAAAACAAGGAAACATTTGTTCCTAAATATAAATGGCGAATTTTACAGTGGGCTTCAGCCAATTAAAAGCAAACCGATTTCTCAAAAGTTCGTACACTGTCATAAATTGCAAGCCATATAATATTAATTCTTCCGAGCCTGAAAAAAGCAGCCAGAGTACCTATCTTATAAGCGCCCCGACTGCCGTTTGATCTACAACTCTTCTTTCTCCCTATCAAAACGAACTGAGGCGAAACATCCACGGGTTAAATTGAAAATTTCTCTACACAGCAGCTGTTGACATTTTCCCCATCTTGAAAATGAATATGTAATTAAATTTAAATTAGATTGGATTTTTCGTTAATTTGACTTTGCCAGAGTAAAAAGGTCATGAATTTTAAAGGCATTTCTTTAGACAAAGACGACGTATTTGATAGAATGAAAATATGTATCTTTAACTTTTAATTTAATTATGAATTAAGAATACTGAATTTTCGGTAATTGCTTAATATTAAAATAGTGTATATCCAGATAAATCAAAACTATGTAAAATAAATTAGAAAAGGATGATTTCTTCATATTGTTAGGAGATGCTCTGATAGATTAGACACTTGACTTATGTTCTTTGAAGAAGAAACTGATTTTTTAAAAACAATTATACTTCTAAATACGTCTTTACAGTACAAGCTTTAAGCAGAGAGTAAATGTTTTAACAATAATTATTTAAAACGACTTGATATATAATAGCAAAGTAGATAAAGCGGTTTGTGGGAAGCTTCTGGTGTTGTTAGCAACTTCTGTACACATAACTCCGTCCTCCTTAGGATGAAAAAACAACGGATGTTGTTTTTGACGGATCGAAAGGGTCCAAATTGATTTCTTCCCTTTCTTCCTTTTGGGGGGTTTCTCTTCTTCTCTGGTATCGGTTTCGGAATGCCAAAATTAGTTTATTCCGTTGCCGAAGTACTACGAGGATCAGGATGATGGCCGAACATAGCAGGATGACTCCATAGGCAATTGGGAATCCATCGATTGGTCCATCTAATGTTTCCTTTATAGGTGATGGGTGATTGACTAGGTCCAGGTTCAAACTTCAATCTGGATTTCGGGTAGGATAAGCGGTTTCCCTTGTGTAATTTAGAGATCATTGATAAACTTTTTGTTTTTAATCTTTACTTCACAAGTTTTCGGGATTTTTATCAATGTGGGCAGGTTAATTTCAATATGTTGATCGGACTTACATTTGGAAAAGATTCTTTCCTTTGTGGCTGGAAGAACCAATGTTTCTTCTTGCGTTATTTGTTCTGTTATCGTTTCTTGTGTTTTGAACTCGACAATTGGGCAATTGTCAATTGGAGAGCCTTGTATCAGCTGAAGAGTACATGGGTCTTGTGGATGGAAATCTTCCGTACAATGGTAGGTTTCTTCGAGTAAAGGACAAATTTGTTCAGCAAACTGTGTTTTTTCGTCTTTGAATCTCGTCTGTATAGATCTTCTAGTTTGGTTACAATCCATACATCCAATTTCATATATTCCACTTCTTTCTAATATTTCAATTTTGTCCTTTGGACCACCTAATAATTTCTTAAGGTTAAATTGAGTCTGGTATACTAATTTTAAACCTACTTCCTTAAAAACGTTTTGGAGTCCTCTAGTATATATATAGTTATTCTGTAAAACGGAAATAGTCTTGTTATAATTATTAATTAAGTTTTTTTAGAGTGAAATTTGGGAATTCAGCTCACTTATAATGTTTTTCTGATTCCGTTCCAAAGTCATGATGGCTTTATTATATCGTTTTCCGTCTTCAGCATCTAACGTGCCAAATAAACATTTATTAGCTTTACCTACTATATTTATTAAGCCTCTTTTACTCCTACGAATGTATGGATAAAGATTTTAGAGTTTTTCCTGCGTATTTTACATAAGATATTCCGTACGTAATAAAATATTTTCTGAAAGACCGTGAAAAGACATAGGGTTAGTAGCATTTTGCTGACTTAAATATTTCTTAATTACCAAGAAGTGTTTTTCCATATTTCTTAACTGTACGATTATTGGGTTTAAATTTACATAATGCAAAAATGTATGTTTACTATAAAGTTCGTTTGAAGTGCTTGGAATAGCAAGATCATGATCAGGATCGGTGTCATCCTTTCAGTTTTTTTCCCTTAAAATTCGATTCTCTTTTAATTCTTGGTTTTCTAGCAATATTCTTATGATATATATACCTTTATCAGTTATTAGTTTATTATGTTTCTGAATTTAATTTCCGCTTTTTTAAACATATAATATTTTTTTCTTTCGTTTGGGCATTAATTTCTTGGATTATTCTATGAAGCAAGTTGGTATTTTCTTTATGATTTTGAACGTAGTTTGAGACAATCATATGATCATTTAGATCGGAAGGATTGGGGCTATTTATATGGCCTTTTAAAACTTTAAACGGTGTATATTTCGTCACACTATGGATGGAATTATTATATGCCAAAACTGTGCGTTTAAGCAATTGAATAGTTGTAAGTTGGGTATTTTCCTCTTTTAAACATCTGTAATGTTCGATAAGAGTTCAATGGAATCTTTTAACTGGAGAATTGGAATTACTATTTTTGCTGTTGTGTAATGGAGATCAATTTTATATAATTTGCAAAAGTCCTCCATTTCTTTGTTTTTAAATTCCGTACCACAATCTGTATTGATTTTTAGTGGTTATCCGTGATGAGTGATAAACATTAATAAATTTTCCAATATCGAGGGTCCTGTAAGGCTATCTAGATGATAGGCTGGACCATAACGAGAAAATGTATCAATATATGAATATGATCTAGTGGTTTAGAACTAGTAGGAGTAAGATTGAATTTTATTACTGGTGGATTGCGATCGTATTTATTTATTAAACAAATTTCGCAGTTATTTACAAATGTTTCGGTATCTGATGACATATTTGGTCAATAATATTTGGAAGTAAGGGCAAGTTTCATTTCATTTATACCCCTATGACAGGTCTTAGTAGTATGATATAAAATAAGCTGTTCTTTTTGCTCATTTTGTGTCTCGATATCTTCCATTAAATCTTCGAATTAATTTAAAGGAAGAATTTTTAAATAGACTTTGTACAGTTACTGAAAAAAAAAACGCTAGTTGACCATTCCTAAGAAGATAGCAAAGTTTCTGTTTTGGGTCTATGAATTATTTTATTAATTTAACTATATGCGGTTGTGATTCCCTGTTTAATATTATTACATAAAGTCGGGTGTTTCGAAAGACTTTATTAAAACTACCTACATTTAAGGTTGTCTACGTTGCCATTTGTTATTATTATTTGATTTTTAAACGTATTTAGTGAACGTTCAGAAATTGGCAAATCTAATATTGGATTTTCTAATGAACTATGTATAGTTTCCAAATCGTGTGAATTATTTTCATTTGATGGATTGATTTGGATATCAGATATTATATTGATTTTCGGAATATTAGATTCGGGAGGTTGAAGGATCTCATCGGTAACCGATTGGTACTTCAGGGATTTCGTCAGGGTTTTGGAGAAAATTGTCAATTATTTCGTTTGAGTCTCCAGGGTTATTAACAATTGATTCCGTTTCAATTGCAATTAAAGCCTAAATTCGGTGGATATCTAGATGCATCAGCCGCTTGATTGTTTTTGCCATTTTTATATTTTATAGTGTAATCAAACTCTTCTAATTTTAGACGGCAACGCACAAGTCTTGAACTCGGCTCTTTTAAGGAAAACAACCATTGTAAAGGTCTGTGGTCCGTTAAAATTGTGAATTTATGTCCGAAAAGATATCGGCGGAAATATTTACAACTCCATACGATTGCCAATAATTCTTTTCCAATCAACTATGGAGTGGTACTTTTGGGACAAAATTGCGCCTACCGCGAAATTTGATGCGTCTGTAGTAAGTTCGAAGGATATTGAAAAGTCAGGATAAGATAACAAAGGTTCGGATGTAAGAAGATTTTTGCACGTATTGAAACATTCAATAAATTCTTTTGTGTGCTCTACTTTTTCATTTTTCTTGAGACATTGGGTCAATGGTTTGGTAATTTTAGCAAAATTTCTTATAAATTTCCTATAATACCCTAATAAACCAAGAAATGATTTAATATCGCGTTGCGTTTTAGGAATAGGACATTTTTGAATGGCTATTATTTTGTTGTTGTTCGGTTTAATTCCATCTGGTGTTACTATAGGACCAAGACATTCGACTTCTCTAATGTTTTGTTAATTAAATCAATATTAAGGTTTAAATGCATTAAATCGGTAAGTCTTAAAACTCCATCAAAATAATCGTGAAAGTCGAATAAAATTAAATTAATATGGTGCGTCGACTGAAATTCCGAGAAAAAAGGTATCAACGCCTGAAAACCAGTAGTTTCGCTTTCCACAGCTGTTTTGACCGTATTATTAAATTGATATTTATAATGGGGAAAACATTGCTCGGGAATAGATGGTTTTAAAATAGATCGCAAACCACCGGTATCAATTAATAGTTTAACTTTAGGATTATTGATTTCGACATAAGGCAAGGCATTATTTGAAGAAATATTAATTTCTATCATATCTGTTGTTCGCCCGGCTCATTTTCCAGAAAATGTTGGGAATTACTGAAATTACTATCGGTATGTGCTTGATTATTTTTTCGGCCTTTTGGCCAATAAAATCAGACATTTGGTAATTTTCGAGGTAATTTTCAGGACCTACCGGCTCGTAATAAGTTTGGGATTCATCATAATAATTACCAGAATAATTATTACAACTATCAGTATAGGATACGTCTTCTTTATTATCCCAATATTCATTAGTATGTAATTCCTCAAATGAAAATTT
>MU196061.1:2581-13823 GCA_016904865.1 Pissodes strobi
TAAAGTTAGAAGTCCACAAACCCTCGAAGCCTATTGATTTTGGATACTATCGCTTAATATACAGGGTGTGAAAACAGGACAAGTTATGGTTTTTTGGCATTTACAGGTCGCAATTTTGAAGATAGCGACTTGAAATTTGGCATAGAGGTAGAGGTCCACAGACCCTCGAAGCCTGTTGATTTTGGTTACAATCAGTTAATATACAGGGTGTGAAAACAGGACAAGTTACCGTTTTTTGGCATTTACAGGTCGCAATTTTGAAGATATCGACTTGAAATTTGGCATAGAGGTAGAGGTCCACAAACCCTCGAATCCTATTGATTTTGGTTACGATCGGTTAATATACAGGGTGTGTAAACAGGACAAGTTACAGTTTTTTGGCATTTACAGGTCGCAATTTTGAAAATAGCCACTTGAAATTTGGCACAGAGTTAGAGGTCCACAAACCCTGGAAACCTGTTGATATTGATTACGATCGGTTAATATACAGGGTGTGAAAACAGGACAAGTTAAGGTTTGACGGCATTTACAAGTCGCAATTTTGATGATAGCGACTTGAAATTTCGCATAAAGGTGGAGGTCCACAAACCCTCGAAGCCTATTCATTTTGGTTACGATCCGTTAATATACAGGGTGTGAAAACAGGATAAGTTCACGTTTTTTGGCATTTTTGTCCGTGTAAACAAGGACCAACTTTTCTTTTTTTTGATGTCAATTTATAAGTAGAGGTGAAAATATGTTAGCATTTTTTGTTGACAACATGGTTACCATAGCAACCAATTAATAATATTTATATCACTAATAAAATATATAGTATGGTACTTAGGATTGTTTATGAAGCCTAATTAGATAGTAAAAAATTGGTTGCTATGGTAACCAAAAAAAGTAAAAAAATCGTCTTAATTCGTCAATCGTACGACTTAGAGATTTGATATTTGGTATTTAGGTAAGGATTAAAAAAATAACGATTGAGGTTTTCCAACTGGTTACCATGGCAACCAATTAGAAATTTATCACGGTAAAAATTAGACTAGCGATTGATAACTCTAATTATAAGGGCTTTCTAATTATAGGCCACGGTACGGATAGGAGCGTGGCAATAATGTGTGACCGAAGGTCACACAAACGAGGCCCGAAGGGCCTCGCGCGTGCCGCAGGCACGAGTGGCCATGCCACTTGTTAGAAAGCCCTTATCTATAATATAGGGCTTTCTATAGGGCGAGACCAATTGGGACAAAAACTTCGTAACGGTACGTCGGATCGCTCTGAAACTTATACCAATCGATTTGTAATCGAAAAAAAAAAATTTCATTTTTTGTCTGTATGTATGTGTGTATGTATGTATGTATGTGATGAAATCGATTACAGGTCGCAATTTTGAAGATAGCGACTTGAAATTTGGCATAGAGGTAGAGGTTCACGAACCTTCGGAACCTATTGATTTTGGTTACGATCGGTTAATATACAGGGTGTGAAAACAGGACATGTTTCCGTTTTTTGGCAATTTTGGCATTAAACAAGGACCAACTTTTAATTTTTTATATGTCAAATGAAAGTATTCGGTAAAACACGTATTTTTGTTCCTTTGCTCTATTGCTCTAATTGTTATACAGGGTGTGAAAACAGGAAAAGTTACGGTTTTTTGACATTTACAGGTCGCAATTTTGAAGATAGCGACTTGAAATTTGGCATAGAGGTAGAGGTCCACAAACCCTCGAAGCCTGTTGATTTTGGTTACGATCGGTTAATATACAGGGTGTGAAAACAGGACAAGTTTCCGTTTTGTGGCATTTTTGGCAATAAACATGAACTAACTTTTCTTTTTTTATGTCAAATGAAAGTATTCGGTAAAACACGTATTTTTGTTTCTTTGCTCTTTTGCTCTAATTATTATACAGGGTGTGAAAACAGGAAAAGTTACGGTTTTTTGGCATTTACAGGTCGCAATTTTGAAGATAGCGACTTGAAATTTGGCATACAGGTACAGTTCCACAAACCCACGAAGCCTGTTGATTTTGGTTACGATCGGTTAATATACAGGGTGTGAAAACAGGACAAGTTACGGTTTTTTTGCATTTACAGTTGGCAATTTTGAAGATAGCTACTTGAAATTTGGCACAGAGGTAGATGTCCACAAACCCACGAAGCCTGTTGATTTTGGTTACGATCGGTTAATATACAGGGTGTGAAAACAGAAAAAGTTACGGTTTTTTTGGCATTGAGAGGTCGCAATTTTGAAGATAGCGACTTGACATTCGGCATAGATGTAGAGATCCACAAACCCTCGAAGCCTATTGATTTTGGTTACGATCTGTTAATATACAGGGTGTGAAAACAGGACAAGTTACCGTTTTTTGGCATTTTTGTCCGTATAAACACGGACCAACTTTTCTTTTTTTCGATGTCAATTTATAAGTAGAGGTGAAAGTATGTTTTGTTGACAACATGGTTACCATAGCAACCAATTAATAATATGTATATCACTAATAAAAGATATAGTATGGTACTTAGTGTTATTTATGAAGCCTAATTTGGTACTAAAAAATTGGTTGCTATGGTAACCAAAAAAAGTAAAAAATCGTCACAATTCGGCAATCGTACGACTTAGAGATTTGATATTTGGTATTTAGGTAAAGATTTAAAAAAATTAACGATTGGCGTTGACAAGTCGGTTACCATGGCAACCAGTTAGAAATTTATCACGGTAAAATTAGACTAGCGATTAGTAACTCTAATTATAAGGGCTTTCTAATTATAGGCCACGGTACGGATAGGAGCGTGGCAATAAAAATGTGTGACCGAAGGTCACACAAACGAGGCCCGAAGGGCCCCGCGCGTGCCGCAGGCACGAGTGGCCACGCCACTTGTTTTCCATCTCTAGAACCCTAATAGAGTTTATCATGCTTCGGTTTAAGGTCGTGAGTTCTTTTAACTCTTTTTCGAAGTTGAGAATTTTATCTTTGTAATTATTAAGCGATTCCTCGAGAGCAATTTTCTCCTCCTTACACATCATAATCTGTTTTTCAGATTCAAACACTTCTTCTTCAAACTCCTGTGTTCTTTTTCTTTGTCTGTTTAAATCAATTTGCAGGCTGTTTGAAGTAGATTTTACATTAGTCAATTGAAGCTCTAAATCTCTTATAATTGCATCCTTATTATGATCAGCATAATCATTCTTTTCAGCTAGTTGTATTTTAAGCAACTGATTTTCCTTTTTTACGCTGTCTAATTCATCAGAGATTGGATTGGGCAGCTGACCATTTTCATATGCATTTTGACAATTTTTTGAACATGAAATTTTTTGATCACTTACTTTTAAATGTGCTTTAAAATCCCTTTCCAGGCAGCTTGGATGAAAGATATGCGACCAAGAAATGCTGTATGCCTTGCTTGCACAACATTTAAATATAAATTTTTTACTCATTTTTTATTCAATAGTTTTATCACAGTAGTTTTAAATCACAGTTATAAAGTCAAAATCCGCTCCACTAATAATAAAAGCCTTCGAAATCCTTTAAGGAATGTGCTCGAAATCCTTTAAGGAATGTGCTGATAACAAGCTTTGTACTAATAATAATAAATGTTTATACGCACAGTTTTGGTAATAGCCTTGGAATTTTCGTCGATTATTCCAACAGGAAATCACTGATTTTCACAAATTGTCGTTCGTTAGACGCCTTATTTAAAACCACACAATTTGGTACTAAATTCGATAACTAAAGTGAACTTTTAATGGTAAAAATACGCGTTAAAAAGGGAGCAGTACTGCAATCAACAACACATCTAACCTTGACACTCAGAAGTCTATTTTAAATCAGCTATTTACAGAAGTTATAAAAACATATGTACAAAATCGCATACCAAATTAGGAGAAATTATTAACGTACTAACAAATAAAATAAAGGAAGACAATTTTTTGGAATTTTTACAACACACCCAAACAGTATTATTAACTTTAACCTTCAAAGACAACTTTACTCTTTGCTTTAATTTGTTTAATGTTAAATTTGTTTGTTAATACGATCACAATCGCATTTAAACATACATAAAAATGCCTTTAACCTAATATTGGATGCCCTTATTTCAACATTATTTCTCCCCTTAATTCATTTACTTATACTGTTTTAAAAGTAAACCTACTTAAGCTAGTAATCAAGGAGAATATATCAGAAATTAAAAAATTTACTGATCTATAAGCAAAACATTTTTTAAATTTATCTGTGCCGTGTTTGGGAATGTTATATCTTACTACATTTCTTAAATTCAGATTATGAAGGTCACTTCGAGGAACCAGATATTGTGTCAAATATTTAGGAGAACCCATATTAAGTATGTGATGCATAAAAAGCGCAAAGTGAAGATCAACGCGAAGATTAAATTTTAGCTGATAATTAGCAAGGTATTGAAGTAATATGATCATACTTACGCCCTCCATACACAAAACGCATACACGAGTTCTGGGCCAATTGTACTTTTTGTTGATACTCAGCATTAAGAAAATAATAGTAAACAACATCACAGTAGTCAAGCTGTGAGAATAGCAACGAGTCAACCAACAGCATCTTGATATGCTGGGGAAGTAAGTGTTTAAATGGGTACAGACCTTTCATTTTGAGATATAATAATGACAGTTTTTTTAACACATGTGACTCAAAGCTCAGAGATTCATCAAAAATCAAACCCAGATTTCTCGTTTGCTCCACACGAGGTATTACAATGTTATTAACATGAATGTTCACAAAACAGTAGAAATTGAATTTAACCCTAGCTGATTCAGTGTCAATAATTAGGTTAAGAACTTTTGTTTGCATTCAATAACAGGCCGTGTTTAGTTGACCAAGTGAAAACTCGCTCCAAGTCACTGTTAAGTTCACTCAGTATCCTACCTGAATCCTGAGGTTTGAAAGATGTGAGAAGCTGAGTGTCATCAGCATATAGATGAACCGACCATCGGAAACATAAATCAAGAACAACAAGGGGCCAAGAATGCTCCCGTGCGGAACTCCACATTCAATAGCACAAGGATTAGATCTATTTCCGTCGATCTCCACAATGTGTCTTCTCTGTGCCAGGTACCCATCAAACCAACCACATGCTTCTGGGGAGAAGCCACAATAGTGCGGCTTAGCAATCAGCAAGTCATGATTCACCAGGCCAAAGGCTTTACTAAAATCTAAAAGAACAAGACAAGAGAGTAATGTTCGTGCAAATGTCGGAGGTCACCTTACTAAGTGCGGTCGCAGTGCTGTAACCTACCCTAAAGCCCGATTGAACGTTAGGCAATACACCCTTAGATCCAATGAATTCATTAATCATCCCAGAAACAAACAATTCAAACATTTTTCCCATAATTGACAGAATGCTTATAGGTCTAAGTAATATTGTAATATTGGCTACTTTTCGAATAGGTCTCACTATTGCAGTTTTCCATACACCATTCCCCAGGCCAACATTAAAATTTTTTGCAACAACAGGAGCAATAAATTCCATGCTAAATAGTAGCATATCATAAGTTATTTCATCAAAGCCCTTACACTTAGACTTAATCTGCTGAAATGATCTAAAAACATCCGTCTGTGCAATTTTCTGAAATTGAAATAAATTGTAGTTATCCTTGTCAAACATAGTATTATTTCAATAGTATTCAATCAGATTTCAAGTCAAAGTCAAGTCAAGTATGCTTTATTGCCACAGAAAAATTCAAATAAATTTTATGGACAAAGCTAACTAAAATAAATAAACTAACCATAGTAGGGCAAATACAAAACAAAACTTAATATATACAATAATATATACGATAAAAATAGAACAAGCAATTTTCAAATTGAAATTGGTTACGATTTAACAAAAAAACTATATTACAGAACATCATAAGCAGTTGAACTAGATCCACAGGAAGTACACAAAACATAGGGTAAAGAAACCCAGTGTTATCAAAATATTAAACAATACATTATAACGAAACGTGCTGTTAGAAAAAATAAGGAAGGTCATGTCGGTGAACTTGACTCAGGCAAAACGCAAATGCTGCAGAGTTGAAAATACCGAGGAAAAGTAAACAAAACATGACTAAAATTGATAGCTTGGTATTTAATTTTGTGCAATTCCTGTATATCCGAAAAATCACTAATTCGTCAAAAAGATAATCCTATACCTATTATAAAAAATATATATAATATAAAAAATAAAAAAAATAAAAAATTCACCGCCGCACATGAAGCCCAAGAAAATTAATGGAGGAAAAAATAAAATCTAATTCACGCAAAACTCATTTATAGAATAATAAGGTCTTTCTAGTAGGTAAGCCTTCATTTTTTCACGAAATTTAGCAAATGTAGGGATGGATTTAAGATGTAGCGGGAGTTCTTGTTGAGTACTCATATTGTGGCCTTTCGGGAAATATGGTTCGATATTTGCGTATTAAACAAGTTGTTTCTAAAATAAACAAAGCAGGAAGCGTAAGAATTTTATATTTTTTAAAGTAGTATTCGCAATGAGCTCTGCCATTAAGACCAAATAAATAACGAATTGCTCTCTTTTGAAGTCTGAAAATGGTACGAAATTGCTCGGTGTTACAGCAGCCCCAAAAGGGAAGGCCGTAGCGAAGATGAGATTCAAACAAAGAGAAGTAAGTGAGCCTGGCAGTAGACAGATTTAGTTCCTTCGAAACCGATCGAATTGCGAAGCAGGCAGAAGAAAGCTTTTTTGTTAAATAATCAATATGTGCGGACCACTTAAGGTTGGCACTAATACTCAAACCTAGGAATTTAGCCGAGTCAACGTATTTAATATTGCTGTTGTGAAGTAGCAAAGCTTGTTGTAAGGTTGTTTTATAAGATAAGGCTACCGTTTTATCAACGTTGAAACACAGCCAATTTGAGTCAGACCATGTTTTGATTGTGACGAGATCGCTGGAGATATTAGAGTGTAGGGAGAAAGTATTAGAATCACTCCAAGTTATGCTTGTGTCGTCAGCAAAGAGAGAAATTTTACCATTGATTTTTAGGTATGCAAAGTCATTAATATATATTAAAAAAAGGATATGCCCAAGAACAGAGCCATCAGAATCAGAATCATTTATTTACAACTTTCAAGTGGTATATAGTACAGGCTTTTATCTTAATACTAAAATGTTTATAACATTATGTATATATAGTTCGCAATATTTCCTTACGACCTTAATCGAAACAGGACGCGATACAGCACCTCATGGGTTGGCTGGGTGTAAGCCATTATTTAAGATAAGCCGCACTGTAGTACTGTTGGCATTTCTTTCATTCTCTGGAGCACGCTCCTTATATAAAGTTACAATTTTATGAATTTATACAACGTAGGCAGGAAAGAAAATTATTTAAGGCTTAGTTATAATATGTCTATGCTATTTACAGAGGAAAAATATATTTACAAAAAAAAAAAAACCTCTTTAACTTTTCTTTGGCATAAAATTGGTTGAATATATATATTTACATATTTACATTCTGTGTGCTGGTTTTTATTTACATGGTTAAGTTCGAAACGATAAGAATTAAGCAAAGTTTGATGAATAAGTCCTAAAAAACAACAGAAAAACTACTGTTTTTACGGAACTTTGGGAATTTATTTTATTGTTAAGGTGGAATATGTTGTTCATAGAAGAGAGATAGTTTTCTATATACAGGACCGTGTTTGATATGGAAATTGGGGTCAAACCTTGTGTTGGCGATTGTATTTGTTGCATTTGAATTATGAATCCGGTATCTGTAAAAAGTATTAGATATTTTGTCAATATAGTCGCTCACCGTTTCGATTTGCGCCATATCATGCAGTTCTTTTATCTTGGTATATCTAGGAGCTGAGAAAACGCCTCGTAAAAAACGATTTTGGAGGATTTGGACTTTCCTTTTTAAATAGTTTGCAGCCGAGCACCATACGGGAGCACCATATAGCATTGCCGGCCTTATAATGGCTTTGTAAATAGTTAATTTGTTAGCCGGACTGAGAAAAGATCTTGGTTTCATAAGTGTATGGAGTTTTTGGTTAATATAGAACGTTTTGCGGATAACTTGGGCTATGTGTTTGCCAAATGTCATCCCCTTATCCAGGGTTATTCCCAAGTACTTGACACTTGGTTTGGGGTTAATAATTTGGTTTTGTACTATTAGTGGTGTTATGATCCTGTTGTTTGTTCGCTTCCTGGTAAAGATCGCCAGTTCAGTCTTAGCCGCGTTTATGTTTATTTTCCATTTGCTATAATATGGAAGTAAGACGTGTAGATAGTTAGCTAATAAGTATTTTGTGACCTGAGCATAGTAAGATTTTGCTATAATTGCCATATCATCTGCATATAATGAAATAGAAGTATTAGGAAATCTAGGTATATCCGAGATGTATAAATTGTAAAGTTGCGGCGAGAAAACCGTCCCCTGTGGGACACCGGCTTCAATACTTTTTATGTTTGATATTTTGTTGCTAGTTTTAACACAGAAGGTTCTGTCCGACAGGTATGAGGCAACGATGGAGGTAAGGTACATTGGCAAGTTGAAATCAGCATATAGCTTGTACACAAGTCCATTATGCCACACCCTGTCGAACGCCCTCTCAATATCAAGGAGTAACATTGCTGAGTTTTGTTGATTATTAAAGCCGTCGTATATATTTTGCGAGATTTTGGCTGCCAACAAGGTTGTGCTAAGACCCGGTCGGAAGCCAAATTGTTCTGATGGTAGAATATTTAATCGATCAATTTCACTATTAATTTTTGGGAGAATGATTTTTTCCGCCGTTTTTCCTAGATTACTAAGCAGGGATATAGGTCTGTAAGATTGAGGAAGACTGGGATCTTTACCTGGCTTTGCGATCATAGTTACTAGTGCGTGCTTCCACGCCTTGGGAAAATGTTGTAATACCATGATAGCATTTATTATGTGCATATATTGTATGAGTGCCTTGCGTGGCATATTTTTGATCATTCTATAGGTTACTGTGTCCATGCCTGGAGCCTTGTTGTTTGGGAGTTTTTTAAAGACTGATAGTATCTCAGAGGGGTTGACTAATAGTTTGTTCTTGATTTTTGGAGGAAGATTTCTGTGCTTTGAAAAATTTTGCGGCATTCGTTATTTCTATTTGAGAAGGGGTCGTGTCAGGGACTTCGCTATGAATTCCTTGCAAAAAATCGGCGAAAACCTCCGCCTTCTCGTCGTTTTTGAAATGGAGTATCCCATTTCCGTCTACTAAGGCAGGTATTCGTTCATATTTTTTACGAAGATTTCTCGCAATCTTCCATAAAGAATTATCACTTGTGCCCAGTCCATTTATATATGACATCCATACGTTCTGTTTGTGTTTTTGAATACGTTGTTGGATTATATTAGTAAGTGCATTTGTGGACAGTCTGTCAATTATGGCACGTTGTCTTTGCCACCTTCTCCTGACTCGGTTTCTGATATGAATGAGCTCTAATATATCATCAGGTAGGGATTCTGCTATGGGTTTTTGTTTAATTCTCGGAGCCAGTGCATCGCGCACTGTCTGCATATTCCTCGTCAGAGTCTGGACTTCTCTTTCCAGTATTTCAATAGATTCAATCTGTCGAGGAATACTCGTCAGCTCGTTAAGTCTTTCTTTGTACACCCGCCAATCCATGTTCTTGTATGAATACACCCTTTCATATTCAGTATTTAAGACATTTTGTAGAGTCATTGCAATTGGCAGGTGGTCAGAGTTCAACTCATTGATGGCAGCCAGCTCCGAAATATTGTCAATTCCTTTATTCACTGCTAAGTCAAGGTAAGACGGTCTAGCATTGGTTCGGTAGTAAGTTGGATTTTCTGTATGCAACAGCTGAAGTTCTGGACTATTTTCTATGAGATCATGAAGGATACGTCCGTTTCGGTTTGTATTGTGATTATTCCATGTGAAATGTTTAGCATTAAAATCACCTATTAAAAGTGCGCGACAATTGTTAGGGAAAAATGCGATTAGATCTTCTTGTGTGAAAGGCAATCCGGGAGGGGCATACCCTCCGCTGATACACAGGTCGTATTCTATCTGAATGCAGACGTGTTCAATTAAAGTTTGGATGTTGTGTACCCTTTTGTATGATACGGACCTGTGTATCAGGCAGGCCACTCCACCTCCTCTGCCGTTGGGCCGATCAGCGCGCTCCACGGTGTATCCCCGTACTTTTAGATTGTTGTGAATAGAGAACTTCGTTTCGGTTAGAAAAACTACGTGAAAAAGATTGTCGTATAAAAACTGTAATAACTCGCCGGTTTTCGACGCGATCCCGTTGCAATTCCAACATAGGATATTTAGCATTACGATTTATATTTATATATTAAAATTTTGTAATTCATGGGTAAAAAATCTTATAGATTGTTGCATTATAGCGACTTTGTCGCCGTTACAGGTTATTAACATATTTAGATAGCAGTCTAGAGCCTTGAAAAGTTCTTCGAGATTTACAAGATTATTAATTTCGTTTATTTTATTGTTAATTTTATTGAAATTTCCGTTAATGCCATCAGTACTACTTACATTCGGTCGTCTTTTATTGCTCAAAGTATTGTTTAAAGTGTCCGGAAAGTCACTTTCATAGCTTGATGTACCGGGTCTTACTTCTGGCTCTGGCTGGCTTCCTTTCTTAAGAGGGTTTCGATCTTTCTTCCAGGCTGGTTTTGCCGGGAGCGGTGCTGGCTTAAATTGTTGCTTCTTCGTAGTGGTTTTTGCGTCTAATTGGTTTATCCTATAGATGTAAACCGGGCATTTGACATCGATAGAGCGGTGATCTCCGTTGCAGTTGACACATTTCAGTACCTGGTTTTCGCAACTCATAATATCGTGATTTCCTGCACATCGATTGCATTTGATTTCTCTCTGGCAATACGTTGCTGCATGGCCTAGCACCTGGCAACGCGTGCATTGCATCACGGGTTTTTCGGAATAACGATTTTCCCAGGTCACCCTAACATTAAGTAGCACTTTACATTCGTTATTCAGTCTCTTGACGGTGTATTGAGAGTTGAGAACAACTAAATATAGCGGATTTCGGGTTTTCTTCATTGTGTAAATGACTTTCGGGTTTATATGTTGGGAAATTAGTTCAGCTTTTATATCTGTGGAACTAATCTCGCCATCTAACCCTCTTAAAACAAAAGCGTGAGTCTTTGTCGAAGTTTCGGCATATGTATGGAATTCCATGTTTTCATTCTCTAAACTTCTCTTGAGTGTTTGCCAATCTTTAATAAATTCACAATAAACGATT
>JAEQML010075470.1:0-13823 GCA_016904865.1 Pissodes strobi
ACTGCATTTTAAGTAATGCCAATTACATTTCAACTAATGCCAACTGCCTTTTAAATTATGAATTGTATTTCAACTAATGCCAACTGCATCTCAACTAATTCCAACTGCATTTTAGGTAATGCCAACTGCATTTGAAGTCATGCCAACTGCATTCCAACTAATGCCAACTACATTCTGAGTAATGCCAACTGCATTCCAACTAATGCTAACTACATTTTGAGTAATGCCAACTGCATTTCAACTAATGCTAACCCACATATTGAGTAATGCCTACTGCACTCCAACTAATGCTAACTACATATTGAGTAATGCCTACTGCATTCCAACTAATGCTAACTACATTTTCAGCAAACGAACCTTTGATTTTTGCGAGAAGCTTTCTGCTACTGTTCATCGCTGGGTGATCTGTTTTAAGGACCATTATCACCTCCCCCTCTTTATACTGTCTTGCTTTTGATATTTTTTTTTATCAAAGTTCTCTTTCTGCGCTAACTGTTCCGTTGCGATGCGTCTATCCATTTATGTTCTTAATTGTTGGTATTCGTGTTTGAAGGGCACCTTTCACGAGTATGACCAACCTTTTTACAAAATATGCACTTTATCAATGGCTTTTTGCATTGGTTTGAAAATGATTTTCGCCACAATTGTAGCAAGCCACTTTCTTTTCAATTTGATCCCGCACGCCACTGGAACTCGAACGAATAGAAAAATGATTATTGGCTGGTTCGTTTTTAGTCGGCAAACTGTTTTTTGTAGTGAGGTTTTCGCCACCTTTTAAACCACCTGAATTGCTAGCATTACTTAAATAACTAGCCAACTCTCCTACAGTCTGAAAATTCGCGGCTCTAGCTGCTAACGCTACGTGATTGTCCGTTAACCCTTCGATAACACTATCTATTAAAAACTCGTCGGGTATCGCTAAACGAAGTTTATTAAGCTTCGACACCTTTTCGAAGCAATAATCTCCTAAATTCTGGTTCGAAAAAGGTCTGCAAAAAGCGGCCTCAACTAACAATTTTCCAAATTTCACTGTCCCTGGAAAATTACTCTGCAAAAGTTGTTTAATATCGCCCCAACTTAAATTAGCTACCTGTGCCGTATCATACCATTTACGAGCGTTGCCGCGCAAACGACTGGTAGCTAGTTTTAAAGTAACTAATTCGTCCCATTTATACTGAGAAGCCCAGTCGTCCACTTTACGAATCCACTCAGTGACAATCAAATTCTCTACACTTGGGTCAAATATAGGAATAATAGTTTCATTAACAGTTGCGCTTAAGGTGTGACTATTACTAAAGTTTACTTGATCAGTGAGTTTACTTAGCTTTCGCTCCAATCGCCTGATTTTACGGGTTCTCTGCTCACTCTCGTATGAAGAACATGAACTGCATGACGGTGACCTGGTACGCCTCTTCGATTTTTTACCCATCTTCAAAATCTTGATTTACTCTCACAACACTATATTATCAATTCGAGTTTTATTCCTTTTTAAGCCTACTTAACACTCTAGTTAATACTAATATCAGTCAGGCGACGCAACTTAGCACTAAATCGGCTTGGCTATTTATCAGATATCCCAAAATTTACTAATCACGTACAAATTCTTTCGGTACGGTGCGAGTATTATCCCACCGCTGCTTTTGAAAGACCGAAAATAAAAATTGTTTATGTTCAACTCAATGAAATTCAGCTATTTTATTTCTTAACTTTACAATTCACGTTCTCGGTACAGACTACTTCTTTTTACCTCTCTATACCCTCGCTAATCTGGCCGGTTTTTTGCTACTACTGCTTTTTGCTCTACTCAGTTTTTTTGGCTGTCGTGAAGCCCGATACTACACTTGTTTTTTTGTGGACAACAAACCGCCCAGATAGCAATCTCTTTATTTTGCCACATACGTTTGTATTATATATATGATTTTTTAACAAAACCTCATCTTACACTTACTTACTACGATTAGTTTACCTCATCAAATTAACCCTTCAGGCTTTGTGAAGCATTTTAGAAACGCCCTATCTTTAAATATTTATCTTTGTAGTTATAATAATTAAGTTGATTCTTGCCCTAAACATGGCTTGGTTTTATGTCAGTTTTTTTTCCTTAAAAATAATAATAAGTAACAATGCTGCATTGGAAATTTACAGAGGCACAGCCGATCCACCCGATCCCCGACATAGTACCGAGAGTACCAATTTGAAAGAATGCATTAGCAACGGAGAACTAGTCCCTAACAATACTGTTATGAAATATGTAGAAGATCAGATGACAAATAACATAGAGGCCAAGGGAATTATTCTGGATGGATTTCCTAGGGATATGGATCAAGCTTTGGAGTTTGAATCTAAAGTAAGTTTATTTGTTGGTAAAGTAGATAAATTACCAAATAAACTGAAAAATATCATCTAATTTAGGGTAAAATTCGTAACAAAAACTGTTTATTATTTTTTTCCAATTTTATCTTGTCTTGTGATTCAAGCTATTATTCACGAGTTGGTCACAATGGCAATTCAAGCATTTATACGATAAACATGTTAATATAATATTTATCAAATAATATATGTCCACATCTATCGAGTAAACAAAATGTGTGTATGTACATTATTTTGGGATCCTATAGGTCACATAATAGCTATAAAATAATGTAATCAGCAGTTTTTGGGGTGTAGCGATAAAACTGCTGGATCAAAATCGAAGCCTACTTACTTGAAGTGGTATTTTAAGTTAAAGTATTTAATCACCATGTAACATGGATTATGGAATTGCGTAACAGTTTGGGGATAGATGGGCATTCTGCAAAAAATATTACTCACTAAAATCCTCCTTAATTAAAGTCATCAAATGACGAATCTCTGTCTTTTATCTCGCCAAAAGTTCAGCAGAATTTAAGATCGATTTCAAATACAACTTTTACGAAAGTACAAAATACACGCTTTTGTATTATCAAAACGCATCACAAACTTTCTATATGCATAAAACTTGCTTGCGTGAGAATCGTGTTTGCTTAGTCTCATTTATAATTTTATAAAAAGCACGATACGTTTTTTCCGTTGCTAATAACTTTGTACCATGCACAAACTATCGAATTATGACATTACATATTCCCGGCAGTTTTTCTTGACCTCCCTTGATACTATTTTAGCTTGCCGTCTTGAAAAGCGGAGCGGTATAATTATTGTATTAATACTTAAAATCGTAAGAACGTATATAGAGGTATCGAATTAATTTTAAAACAAAATTGAATTTCTGATGTGGACAGGTGTACTTTTCCATCTGTTTGTTTCGTCCTTTCTACTAAACCTATAATTTGTATTTTAGATACTGAGAGTTTTATACATGGTCGGCGGAGCATATTGATTAAACTTTTCACCACTTTATAAATATTAAAACAATTCAATTATTTTTCGTGTCTTTTCTTACAATACATGTAGGCCCGAATTTAACGAGGAAATTAAATATGTATATTTCGTTGAATTATAAAATCTTCAAAGATAGGAAGAGAGTAACGATGTATTTATTAAAAACTCATCCATATAAATTAGCAAAAGAAGAAATATTGCATGATGGCGCCTCCGAGATCAAAATACTCCGGATGTAAAATAGCCTCCCATTCGGATTTCCGGGCGGAGGCTGGCCTGGGGGGGACCATTAGGCCTGAACGACATCTGCAACATAACAACACAAATATTAACTCGGTTCACCAGCACTTAACATCAAATAAGATTTATATTTTGGCTCTATTAAAAACAAAAAAGTGACATCAAGCACTACGTATGTTTACTTGAATATACCCGGAAATAACCTTTACTCCCGATTTTGACATAACTCTGGATTAGCTGTTTTTATACGAGACAATTTATATTGCCAACAAGAAAAAGCATACGAACCTAAGGACTTCGATGTCATGTGGTTCAAGTTAAGCACAGCTCGATCAACTAAATTCATTTGTTGCTTGTATAGACCACATAGCGAACACCAATATAAACGGCTTTTCTCAAATCTTGGCAACCAAATTGATTTTTTGCAGATCAACTACCATCCAACGACAGAAATTGTCATAGTAGGAGACTTCAATGTACCTAACATCGACTTGTTGAAACATTCCCACAAAAACGACGATGAAGGACGAGAAGCCGAGAATTTTGCTATAAATCACGGACTTACTCAGTTGGTTGACGAACCTACTAGGATCCCTGAGCGTCAAAGAGTCCTGATAGTCCTGATATTTACACATTAACCCAAACTAACTCAATCTCCATTGGGTGCATGAGACCACAATCTTATCTTCGCAACCTGTGAACTTGCTATCAAAACACAGAAGCCGCAGGTACCCCGAAAGGTTTGGCACTACAAATGTGCAAAGTAGCGTGATCTTCGCGAGTTTTATCTTTCTTTTCCTTGACAAGATGTCTGCTTAAGAAACCAAATCACTCTGAATCTGCTGATAAGATAACTCAAGTTATCCAAGCTGGTATAGAAGCTTTCACTCCCTCTTCTATGAAACGTATTTCGAATAGTAAACCATAGTTAGGGAAAAATCGCTCAAGAGCGGACAATGCTAAAAATGCTGCCTAACGCAAATGGTGCCATGATCCGACTGCCGAAAATCGAAATATATTCATCATGACTAAAGATCAGTCTAGGCATCAATACCACCACTGACCAACGATGACGGCTTAATAGCGAAAACAGTCAAAGAAAAAGCGAACATTCTTGCCGAAATGTTTGCATCAAATTCTACCTTGGATCCTCAAAGAAAGACTCCCCTAACTATCCCGACAGTGTCTCAATGCCAAGTCTAGTATTTCATGAAAGCGAAGTGAAACGAATATCAAAGCCTGGATACTAACAAGGTCACATGACTGGATGGCGATCCTGAAATAGTGCAAAAGGAATATGCTGCTGAATGAACAGCTACACAATGCAGACTTTTCTCCCTATCATACCATGCTTTCTAGCTGAAAATGCGCTCATTGCTCCCATCATGTCCAAAGTCACGGAGAAACTTATCAACGAACAGCTCTTCAAATCTCTGGAATCGGCAGGGATTATAAGCGATCGCCAGTATAACTTCCGCAAGCACAGATCAACGGGAGATCTCCTGACTTACGTGACCAGTCTGTGGACCAAACCCATCTAGACCTACGACGAACCTCGTGCAGTGGCTCTTGACATATCCAAAGCATTTGATAGGGTGTGGCATGATGGATTGTTAAGCAAATTGACAGCATACGGACTACTACCAGCACTGCTTCTATGGCTTTCCAATTTCTTAAGGGACCGAAGCATCCGAGTTGGTATTGATTAACATCTCTCGGAGGAATTTAATATCGATGCAGGAGTTCCTCAAAGGTGTATATTATCTCCCACATTGTTCCTGCTCCTTATCAACGATCTCTTAGAAAGGGCAAGCAATTCTATTTACAGCTTTTCAGACGATAGCACTCTTATATCTTCATTCATGTCGCGGACTCCAGTGACCGCTGCTCGTTCCGAACGGAAGCAAGAAAATCATATTGCTGCCATCAATGAGGATATGAACGCCATCGTGGAGTGGGGTGAAGAAAACAACGTCTAGTTTAACGCAGGTATGCCTCAAGCAGCTGTCTTCTTAAAAAAGCAAACACCGCAGGACCTGACTTATCAATGATAGGACAAACACTAACTCTGGCCTCACTCATAAGCTTGCTGAGCATCAACGTAGTAAACAATATGTCTTGGCGAAATCACGTCACCAAAATCGCCAAGGCAGCAACACAAAAACTAGCAGCATTCTATAGAGCAAAACAGTTGTATATACCTCATCAGCTCTTACTGCTCATTAGGCCCAGATAAGGCTATCACTGGAATACTGTACCTATGTGTGGAGCTCGGCACCCAAACACTTGCTCAAGATACTAGATTTCATACAAAGGAGAGCAGTCTGCCTTGTGGATGACCCAGAGTTAACTAAAGAGTAAAAATGGTAGACCTATCTCTATAATACCGATACTACTACGGAAGGTGTTCGAACGAGCTGGCACTTATGAATCCATCCAGAGTTGTGCCAAACAGAAACACCCGTCAGACACAAGCTGCTTCCAAGTATCGTCTTTCCCGAAAACTACAATCTACAGCAAAGCAACACCATAGCTTCGTATTTTCATTGGAACTACAAATGCGTACAAATTTTGATTGAATTAACTCAAAATCGGCCATTTTGAATCTGCCAATTTTAATTTTCAAAATCTGATACAAAATTCGTATTCCTTGTCCCCAAAAACCCCCTTGTACCAATTTTAAACGAAATCGGACATACTTTATATAGTGCCCCCCTCCCCTTCCCCTAAATGTAAACTTAACATTATAGTTTTGTATTGTCATCCGAACTATAAACGCGTACCATATTTCAAATCAGTCGGACATTTAGAATTAGTTCTAATTCAGCTTGCAATATTTGATTACAGACAGACAGACACACAGACAGACAGATCCACAGATGCAAGCAAATAAAAGCTTGTAAAAAGAAAAGCGTTATAATTTTCAGATAAATTACAAATTTGCAAAATATATTTTGTTAATATTCATGCCAAATATAATCTTTAAATATTTTTTTACCACTGTTTAGGTAGTTTGCATTTACCCTTTTTTACAGATGCGAAATCAACCATAAACCCAAACTAACCCAATCTTATCTATGAGAAAGGTTGTAGATATTGTTCAGATTTTTATATCCCATATCAGAGACAAGGGAGAGACGCGCAACTCAATGTTAATAAATCATCCGAGAGAGAGAGAGAGAGAGAGAAAGCTGCCCTTTGTCTGTATTCAGGGCAGGTGAAGGCAGAAGGCGCGCGAGGCGGACGCTGTCATTTGCCCGCCAAATTCAAATTAAGCATCTTTTCTTTTTTTATTTATTTCTTCAAAATTTGGAGGTTCAAATAAATAAATACTCCCATATAACTCAAACTTGTCATTTATTCGGTTTTGATATATATTTTTTTACAGACAATACCAATCAATATCACTAAAAGAAACATTGTGAAACTGAATTGCCAAATAGATTACGAATATTCCTTACCATTTATTAAATTTGGTATAAACATAAATATTTATTATCGATATTAGTTGTAAAGGCTTTCAATTATTGATTAAGTGGATTTGACAGAAATTTAATTAAATTGCACTAACGGTACTTTCGATTATCATTTCTGGGTAATCTTTCTTTAAGAAATGAAAGCAAAGACAATCGAAAGTGGCATAAGTTCAACTCTAGATGACAAATGCAAATAATGTAAGAACAAAGAGGTTGCAGATTCACACTTCAACACAATCCATTTCACTATTATCTTAAATTGTCTTTTAAAAAGCACATATTAAGCAATATACACTGTAATCACAAATAAAAGTCAATAATTTGCGTAAGCAGCAAAACCAAACATTATTAAGGAAGAAAATGTATCTCGTAAATAAATATATACAGATATTAAAGTAAAAATAATTAATAATATAGCTAAATAAAAAAAAAGCCATTACAAAAATACCAAACAACCAAACCTGGCTCGTCATCGGCGGCGTCACCGTTCTGGTGCAGCGTTGTCAAATTGAAATTTTTGGATTCATAAACAAGCGTGGGCAAAAAAAGAACATCAAAATTTATATACAGAAAATAAAGGCAACTTGGCAACCACGAGGAAGGCGATGATTGCACCACCTACGTTGGCCTGCCTAGATGAATGATAAAGAAATAAGTATAGGAACTTACGTGAAACAAAAAGAGATAAAAACCGTGGATGAATTTACACGACCAGTTACCAGTCTCTCCCTTGTCTCTGCCCATATTTTAAGCCTGTCCTAGACTACATTAATTTAAGTGACATAGATAAACAAATCTTTCAAAATATTTGTACTTAACGATATCTACTTTTAACTAGTTATAGACATCGAAAAATAAAATAAATTTATCGTCTTAGATGACCAACGTTAAGCAAAATTATATTCGCAGAACCCTTGGAACAGAGGGGGGAGATATGTATTGTTTGGCTTAGGTACGTTGGGATTTGGAACCTTCGGCAACATGCACTATAACGGAGTTTTATCCAAAATACCGAAACAGAATTATTGCACTGGACGCGCGTTTCGCTAACCATGTTAGCATCACCACGAGATGATTAAAACTCATCATCTCCTGATGATGCTAACATGGTTAGCGAAACGCGGGTCGAGTGCAATAATTCTGTTTCGGTATTATGGATAAAACTCCTTTTTAGTTTTGGCTTAGGGTATACCTCAAGAATAATAAACTAGAGAAGGATGGTTACATCAACTGGATTTTTTCACTGACAGCTGCTCTGTCGTGACGTAGCTACGCGACGAATTTGGCGTGAAAGCCTCGACATATAAACATAAAATAATCATTTTAAAAAAATTAACAAACATACTCCAATGTAAAATAAGCATAAATAAAACTAAACAAACATTTCTTAAATCAAAATAAATAAAAACAAGGAAGTAAACAAAAAATAGGAATTTTCATCCTAACTAATAAAACACTAAAAAGCATTTAAAAACAAAGATATTATTTAGTCCAAACACAGTTCACAAGTAAACATCTTTACCCGTTTTTCTACACCTGCATACTCGGCGTAGCACCAGTGGTGGCAAACTTGGCATCTTATCAAACATTACCCCGCGCGACCATTTGTAAAAAGTTCGTTGCAGTAAAGGCAGCCTGCATCAGAATCGTCGTCATCTTCCAATGCAAAAGGGTCTTTTTCGGTTTCTTCTTCTTCTTCTTCTTCATATAAAACTGATTTAGATTTTGTTGTTCTTTTCAAATATGACCTTTTCGTCTTGACTCCTTTGTTTAAATTATTATTTTCTTTTCACTTGCTTGGCTTTCTTCTCCCTTTTTAGCTTCTTTTTCTTCCACTTGCTTCTTAAGTTCCTGTATTTCTGGAGTATTATTTAGATGACCTGTTTACGCTCGTTTTCTTGTTCTTTCCACACTAGCGTTTATTGAAATAGCGGGCACCTGAAAATAAAATGTTGATGTGTAAAATTAAAGACGTTTAAATTTTTAGACTGATCTTGTCCTCCAATTTGGACAAAGATCAATATTACCATTATCAGGAAAATTGTACGAAAACTTAAAAAATAAATCCTACCTGAAAGGCAGCATCAACAGATTTCCTCAAAAAAATAATCTGAAGTATCAGAGGCCCACAAGCTTTCTTTAGAGTTTATTATCCTTGGAGCAGGATGCTTCCGCGTTTATGGCATCTTCAGCACCTGATGAAGAAAGGCAATCCTCTATTGTACCAGGATTTATTTTAGAAGCTGTAGCTTCTGTAGCCATACATAAGATCTGTTCACTAAAAATGTCGAAGTCATAGGGAAAGATTCCAGTTTTCTTAAATGCGTTTATCGAACTTTGAGGTACACAAGCTTTTAGCTGTGCTCGATTAAGCACAGCAGCAACTTGAAAATGGGTGACTGTTTTACCGGAATTGTTTCTCAGCTAGTTTTGAATTTCCTGATTAAAATATATTTGGAGTGGACTAAATATTCCCACATCTAGGGGTTGCAGTTTGTGGGTGCAATGAGCGTGGAAACAGAATAAAATAACGTATGTCTCGGCTCTCTCCAAAACCAATAACCCTTTATGACTAACGTGGCCATCTAGCAAAAGAAGCACTTTGGATTCATTCGAAGGCTTAGCAGACACTATGAAATGTTCAAGCCATTTTTCAAAAAGCTCTGATGTCATCCAGCCGTTTTCCTGACGAAAGGCAATACTTCCTGTCGGGGCACCATTCATTAACCCATGAACGCGGGTGGAATAAATTGACCCAAGGCATTCATACAGCACACCAACGTAAAATTTTGTCCCCTTCCTGCACCGCTAATGGTTCCTACTTGCTTCCGCCCTTTAGTTGCAAGTGTTATTGCTGGCTTTCTTTGCACTGTACTCAACCCTGTCTCGTCTACGGTGTAAATATTTTCGGGGCGAAATTTATGAGCTTCCATAACATTTTCTTGGGCTTTAAAATATGCTTTTATATTTTCTTTGTTAAAGGCTTGAGCTCTGGCAATAGAAGTATTCTCTGGTGTTCTAAGAGATGTCTGAGGGTTTCTTGCATGAAAATCCTTTAACCACTTGTAACCTGTTTTTTTCTTTGTGATCAAAATTATGTTTAAGTTTGTTCTTTTCCGCAATTTGGTAAACAAGATTTCCCAGCTCATTTGCTGTAATTCCGAAGAATCTGCTCTCCAAATCTTTCAGTTTATCCACTCGAAGGTGCTCCAAGTTAGCATTAAAAACTGGCTTCTTTCCTACCAAGGATTCCATTTTTCTCCCTTTTCCTTGTTTTACTCTTCGTCTTAAGGTGATAAAAGAAACGTTAAATGTTTTTGAGGCTAATCCCCAACCCATATTTTTGCATGAAAAATTTCGTATTGCATGTTTTCTTCCCTCCAGACCTGCCTTGCGCTGCCGCCAATTTTTTTAGGTGCCATTATTCTGCCTTTAAAAAAATGTTTCTACATTAAACCATTTATGATCCGATGATGGCATACCATTCCATCATAGGTTAAACAAATGTATGCCATCATAGGTAAAAATACATTTAAGCAAATAAATTTTAATTATAAATTTTATTGCAAAAATCCGCTAACTCAATCCGGTAATTCTATTACTAGATATGTGCGAAATATCGGACTAAAATTTAAATAAAAAATACCTACAGTAATCCGAGCTAAACTCATTAGAAAGACAATAGAAAATTACATCAAAACTTACCCAAACACGTACGATGTTGCACCACTCGCAAAAATGCGTCTACCTTCCCCAAACTTTGTCAAAACACTAAACAAGATGTACCGGTACCGATTCGCATCCCCTATAGGTCAAGCTGTTTCATATGCGGGTGGGGAAAATAGTGCTAATATGCCATCATAGGGCACTTTCCCCTACATATGGTAAAGACGGATGGGCAGCATATCTCCGTTTCCTATTTGGCTAGCACAACGGAGTGCGCTAATCATGTAGGAAACGGATATCTCCGTTCCCTAAGGGGTTAACGCACTGATTTAGGCACCTGAAATACGCTGTTATATAATATTTCCCTTTTCGCATGACCCTCCGCTCGCTTCGCTCGCTACGGGGGCTCAAGAAAAGTAACTAACCAGGTGCTAACCCGAACTAACCCAATACATACCCAAAATGAAGAAAAACACTGTTTAGAAACTTAACCTAAAAAAAATAAAAACAAGCAACGGGCTTTGAACCCGGGCCGCCAATAACCGCCGAATTGAGACCTAACCATCTAGACCTTTCGACCACGAGAGCTGTTGCCGCAAACTGATTGCATCACGAAGACATGGCGCGATTAGGTGCGTTAACCACGGGAACGGAAAGTACGTTTCGGCTCCTTTTCCTACACTATTAGCGCACTCGGTTGCGCTAGCCAAATAGAAAGCGTAAAAATGCGGACGGCCAAGGCTATTTTTCTTATTTAGAGTTTATAAAAATGTGTTTGAATTCAAAATATTAAATGCATAGTAAAATTAAACTATTTCTTGTGAAATTATCATGGTATTTGATGTGTAAACATCTTACGCGGCGGTATGAGGGTAAATCTCGGGAAAATAGACGGAAGTGTGAAACGCCGATGTGACACCATAACCATGCGCAGTAATTAGCGCGCAGCTACTTCAGGGCTTCCATGGAAATCGTGTTATTTCTAACGCCAGAATATAGGCAACCAATTCCAAATAAGTGGCTGCCTATATTCAGGCTCACGAAGACAAAATATATTCTTTACGAGGGCTGCTCAAATATTTGTGCATGTCGATATAGGATATGTTTACACATCAGTGTCTCGAGTATTAGCAGACCCGCTCATTTTTTTATTTTTATTAATACAACATGGAAAATATTTTACCAAGTTTTTTGTTTTTGAATTCAAACAAACCTTGATACGCCAAAAGTAAATAGAAGTATAACGATTCAAGGATTATTAAATCTTGTATGAATATTATCCTTAAGAGTATGAGTAATATGAGATATGAGAGAAAAATAGATAATGATAAAATAAAATCTGACAACTCTTTTAAATAGTGTGGGCCCAAAAAGGAGGCATAATATGGAAAACGTTAATAATTGCTGCTCAGAAAATATCATTCTAGATGGAAGTTAGTGCATAAAGAAAATATAGTTTTAACGATACGAAAGGGCAGATTAAGTATGCGCGGTGCGCGAAAAATAAAAATATGTTACTTTCTAAAACATGTTCTTTGAGACTGCAGATGTGAAATATAAGCGAGAAAGCTATAAGTTTATCCATATGATATACCTGCTTCTTTTTTGTTCTGTGGATACATATACAATTTAGAAAAAGCTTCAGAGGTTATCACATAATTAAGGCATTGATTATACCGTTTTCTCAAAAGGAACTAAATGCTAGTTAGCATCTTTGTGAAATAAACGGTTCATATATATTATATTATTTGTAGCTATCTAAAATATCATATCCAAAGAGAAAAGTTGAATATTAATTAACCAAAAATTCCTTTCACTCTACAAGCAAGCATATTTAAAATAGTAATTTTCTCGTGGCACTCAGAGCTTGACTTTCTATTTCCAAATTATAGAAAATAAAATTGAATTGAGAAAACCTTAGTTTTAAAATTTGTATATATTTGTATGTATTATAGGTGTTATAGGTACATGGTACACAAATATCAAATCGGAACAAATTATGGACATGTATCATAATTATTTCCGATCGGTAGTAAGTGTTACATTCATAATGCTAATAACATGGGTGCTAATGAATGAAAGTTTTTTATTTAGTGTAAAATTATTAAATTGAATTTCATTGAAATCTTAAAACCACTTAACAACCACTCAAAAATAGTATATTATTAACTAAGGTTTAGTTTTAGACGCGAAGGCAATAATAGTTGTCTAATACAGAACTTTTCTACCTACTAACATAATATCAAAGTATATGTAAACTAGTAAGTTCACTCAGCGGTAAATCCTTTGATATAATTCAGCCACATTCTTTTATATCAAGTGACAACTGGAGATGACCGATGCGCTGCGTAAGAGTCCGATTGATTCGCGTGGCTTTCTCTAGTCAGAGATGTATTCAGGAGATTGTATGGACTCGTACCGAAAGACCTACTGAATGCCGGTCGGGTGAAAAATCAAGTAAAACTGAGCAACGTTGTAAAAATATTTTCATAGAAGGAAATTGAAAAAAATTTGCTATACTTTTGTCATTTTTAGGTGATACCACTGTTGCTATCTCAGAATCTAACAAGAATTTAACAACACTGCAAATCGATCTTGAAAAGGCATCAATAACGGCAACTTTCTAATTTAATCAACTTTGTAGCTTTGACCGTTTCAAAGATAGCAATAATAGTGGAATACCTAAAATATATTTAAAAATATATAATAATATAATACTTCGGAATCTCTTTTTTACTACACTTCTTTGGCTTCATGAAAGTGATTTTTCAAGGCCACGTTATGACATGGTTTATGTTTTCGTCTCGCGTTACGGCATTTTTGTATCGTTGATTGGACGACTAACCAAAACTAACCAAATCTATCAAAATTGATTGTACCGTATCGGCACCGGCACCGGTTCAAATGACTACGATAAGCTGAGACTAAGTGAAAGTAACCAAAGTTGATTCGACGATTAACCAAAACTAACAAAATTTATTAAAATTGATTATAACGTACCGTAACGGGTTCAAATTACTAAAATAAGTTGATACTAACTGCAGCTAACCGAAAGTTGATTGGAGGACTAACCCAAACTAACCA
>MU196063.1:0-13184 GCA_016904865.1 Pissodes strobi
CTGTTGCCTATTTCGAAGGTTGAAGATAAATAATAGATAGTTTGATTCTAGTTGCCGTTTGCCCGAAATGCTGTACTGCGTCTGCGCGGACATCGTTTCAAAACGAGACTGCTTAGCTGCGCAATTAATAAAGTCAGCTTTAGCCAATTGATTACCAACGAAATAGTGGTTATATGATTCGAATTGAATTAAATATACTAAGAATCCTGTTACTTTATATAATTAAAATCGTTAGAAATGATATATGTCCAAGTGAATTATTTTTTCATTCGCTATGTAATCAGTCACGCAATGTCAATTAAATTTAACAATTGGTCGACGTAACAGTCTAAGTCGATATACCCGCTTAAACTAATTTGATTCAACAAATTTCAATATAACCTAAATTCAAATCGCCCATTAAGAATACAAGTCGCCACTTAGTAGCAGTAGTTACAAACCATGAATTCATTGAAGTGGCGCATCCAAGTGCCGCCGTCTAGGAACAGTGACCGCAAGCTTAGAAAGGAAATCTGCTAGCTGAGGAAGGTCAGCTCAAGGAAGATTAGAACCGCATGGTCAAGCTGCCTATGGTATGATCGGGTACAGAGCCGTATTTGCAAGGAAAAATATACAAAATTAATTACAGTTGATTGATATGATAATTGAAAAACATAAGGAATAGTGAGATATTAAAATGAAGCAATACAACAGATTTGTCTATAATGAAATAAAGGCAGAAATGGAGCAGGAAGCAGGAGAAACAAGTGAAGGGGACAATGATAGGGAAAATATAATAATATATGGAACAAGTACCAAAGAAAAATAAGAAACTGAGACAAACACAAAAATTAGGCGAGAGCAAAATCTCAAATGTAAATTACTGTAATATAAAACGCAAGTGCTCATAGAAAATTATATACACAACGTTTAAATATAAATAAGGAATTTAATAAAATGTATATAGTAAGACAAGTACATAGAAGTTAATGAACTGTATATATAAAAATAGACAATATACATGGTGTCCCAAAATGACTGTAAAATATTTTAACAGTGCATTCTACATATAAAATAGCGGTAAATATTTACTTTGAGCACTTTTCGAATTTTGCAAACAAAAATTTATGTGACGTGTAGAAGACAGTATTAGAAGTGTTTTGTGACACGTTACATATTGCGCAAAACACTTTTGACGCCAAAAATTGAAAAATAAAAATCATAAATGAGGCCATTTAGTAAGACATTTAAACGCGAACTCTCCCAATTTGACGTTAATGATGAAAATTTACTTGCAATGTTGTCACACTTGACTAACATTCTTGATTTTCAAGTAGGTAAATGTCCCAGGGCAGGTGCATGGAATATCAATTATTGAAATTACTTACATGGAAATGGATGAAGCACTAATGGGTAAAGCGCCGCTGCATTTTTCCAAAAAACGTGGAATCGCTTTGTATAGTCCCCGATTATATTTTCTTTTCTCAATTTTCGCCTCGTCAATTTCTACAATTTTTCCTTCGCCCCCAATGATCTCACTGTGTCTTCATTATCCAAACTAAAGAAAACCAACCCAAACTAATTGAATCTAACCAAAACTAACCCAGACTAACCCAAATTAAGCAAAGTAAAGAGACAAGCGCGCTACGCGCGCTTGTGTTTTCACTAACTCATACTAAGCAAAACCAACCCAGACTAACCAAAACTAACCCAGACTAAACCCTAATTAACCGAAGTTATTACCCGAACGAAGCAAAACCAACCGAAACTAACCAAAACTAATCCAAACTAACCCAGACTATCCCTAATTAAGCAAAGTAAAGAGACAAGCGCGCGTAGCGCGCTTGTCTCTTCACTAACCCAAGCTAAGCAAAACCTTTTTTTTTTATTATAGAGGTTTAGGAAATGCGTATTTATGCACTCCCATGGTCATTCAGTAATTTCGGAAATCAATGATGTTGGGCCATTCTGGCGACCATGGGGTGTGTCGGACTCCGCCGCAGCGACCGACTAAAACCCTCTCCTCTGTGGTCTTCAGCTTTAAGTCTCGGCACCATTTCGTGAGAAATATAACATCGAGACAAAAAACTTTCTATTTCTTCTTGTCTTTGCTTATCTATTACTTTTTCTGCTTGTTCTTTTACTTCTTTCATTACGTTTTTTTTTTTGCTCTATTTGCTCCACTTGTTTCCTTTGTTGCATTCGATTTATGATATATGGTTTATTTCCTTTGTTATACCATTCTCACTGTATTGCCTGATCCCTTCTCTCCTCACGTTCGTTTATTTCTACCATCGAGGTCATCAATTTATGTATCGCGTTCCAGCTATCTGCATTTCTTAACATGATGTTCACGAGATTTTCTTTGTTTAGTCTGTATCCTGTACGAATTTCTGTCTGTAGTCTTATTGCCTCGAATCTATTACACTCAAAAAGCATGTGTTCCGGTGTGTCTAGTTCTGCGTCCCCGTACATACAAATTGGTGATTTCCTCTTCTTAAAACGGTGTAGGTATGTGGCAAAACAGCCTAGCTAAGCAAAACCAACCCAAACTAACCCAAGCTAACCCAGACTAACCCTAATTAAGCAAAGTAAAGAGGCAAGCGCGCTTATCTCTTCACTAACCCAAGCTAAGCAAAACCAACCGAAACGAACCCAAACTAACCAAAACTCACCCAAACTAACCAAAACTAACCCAAACTAACCCAAACTAACCAAAACTAACCCAAACTAATCAAAACTAACCCAGACTAACCCTAATTTAACAAAGTAAAGAGACAAGCGCGCTACGCGCGCTTGTCTCTTTCTTAACTTAAACTAAGCAAAACCACCCCAGACTAACCCTAATTAATAAAGAAGAGACAAGCGCACTACGCGGGCTTGTCTTCGGTATCCCAGATTAAGCAAAAATAGTCTAAAGTAACTTTAATTAACCAAACAAGAGCATTGAGACGAGCGCGCTATGCGCTTGACCAACCCCGCCTAACACAAAACCATAATTATCCCAAATTAACAAAACGAGCGCGCTACGCGTAATACTTTCTTAACTAATCCAAATATACCAAACAAGGGCGCATTTGTCTCTCTCTCTTTTGGTCGTTAAATAGCGAGCGTCTTGCGTAACTCAAAATAGCGAATTATTATTATTATTATTTATTATTTTAATAAATACAAGGTACTTCTGAATCACCATGTATAAAGTGTTGGTTGAATGTATCCAACAAGATACCGTATTTTAGAACCGAACAGAAATTACACTTGGCAACACCTATTCGTAGAATGACAGCTGGCTGAGCCGTGCTAAGCTAACTAGATGATAGATCACATAATTTAAGAAATCGAAATGCTGAAAGCTGAAATAGTGTCATGTTGACGTGCCAGAAATGTTATCATTTTAAAATGCAAAAGAAAACAGTTATATTTTTGGTTTTTAAGAAAAGAAGCTGGTAAAAGTTTTTTTGAGACTACTATTACTTATTCTTGTATGGCTATTACGCCTGCCTTGCTTTTTGCTTGCATTTTTCAGATCCGTTTGGACCGTTGCGTTGTGTGGGTGAAGAAAGGTGAAATAATGAGTGTGCGAGAGCGAGATAGTATCAGTTTGGAACATGTCGGATGGTTTAACATAACTGCATTTTGTGAACTTTGTTATTTTTTTCTGATAAGTAGAAACATTTAATGTGTGGGAGATGGTAAGAGAAGTAACGTAGAATATGTCAGTATTTTTATTTTTGTGGTAGCCAATAAGTGCGCAAAGTAAATATTGACCAAAATAGCCCCTAGTTTCTTTAATAAACATGTGTCAAAAAATGCACCTTAACAGATTTCCAGCCCTTAACAGGTTTCCTCCTGAAGATGGTTTATAATCCATATTTCCGAAACGGTTACAGCTATGCCTTTGAAATTTTGGTTTTGGGGTAATTTTAGCATGCTGATTATGTTTCTCAAATTAGAAAATTCAAATTTTAGTCAAAGCCGTGACATTTGGGGTGGTCCAAGTTTGTTCTTTTAAAATCTGAAAATCTGAGTTTTGCTCATTTGCTACGTAAAAAAGGTACTCTTGATTTGTATCGCTACGATGCACCGTTTACGAGAAAATTGACTTTGGAAATCTTTTGTTGCGTTACTTGCATGATGATAAAATCCGATTACATGTAATATAGCCAACTAGAAAAAAAAATACTACATTGATTTGGATTTTATCATCATGCAATAACGTGACAACATATTTTCAAAGCCAATTTTGTCATAAACGATGCATTACGTAGAAAACCCCAGATTTTCAGATTTTAAAAGAAAAAAATTTAAAAGTGAACCCACGAAAATGTTATGACAGTTTAGTTGCCTTTACCACCCCAAATGTCACGCCTCTGACTAAAAATTTGAATTTTCTAATTTGAGAAACATAATCCGCATGCTAAAATTACCCTAACACCAAAATTTCAAAGGCATAGCTGCAACCGTTTTGGAAATATGGATTAAAAACCATCTTCAGGAGGAAACCTGTTAAGGGCTGTAACTCTGTTAGGGTACTTTTTTCGACATATGTTTAGTAAAGAAACTAGAGGCTATTTTATATGTAGAATGCGCTATTAAGATCTTTTACACTAATTTCGGGACACCCTGTATATATAGTACATAGAAAACATACGTAGGACGTAAAAGACGCCGGATATTGTATATAACCCAAATGCAATAGAATATTAACATTGACATTTAGGAGGCTATATATTAGTGAGGACACTAGTAAATTATGTATGCAAAACAAATAGTTGAAGCAGGTGTGAAGATATCTATATAGTAAAACAGAAGTAAGTGGGATCAGTTGCATGATTATCTCTATCGAGAAAAGCAGAAAAACCGAGGTGCCACTGAAATTGTGTATCGAGACTATATACAGGGAAGAATAACTGTGCATACAAAGAAAGAATTATCTCCGGCCTAAATAAGACTGCAACGACGGATTATCTAAATGAGAAAGTCACAGCAAAGAATTTACGCTTCGGAAAGCTTGAGCATGGACTAAAATGACCCCCATAACCCCACCCCAACCCCTATCTACGCCCATGAGTCTAAGCAAGAATTTTGCTACCATCGAACCTTAAGAAGGGCGTAGTTCCCAAGTAAAATGTTATATAAGCAAAGAGTGTTTAGTGTTTATGTAAAGCATAAAGAATAAAGGAGAAGCCTACATAGGTTGAAATAATTGAAGAAATATGTAAGCAAAAGTAGTTTATGTAAAGTGAGAAGTATACTAAGGTAAGATAATGGAAGAAATATATAAGCAAAAGATGGTTATGTAATGTGTGTTTAGAAAAGAAGCATACATAGATAAGGAAATACTAAAAAGCTAGTTACGTAATAATAAGCATAGATATACATGGAATAAAGTGCACCCTAAGTAAGAAAAAAAGTAAGATATGGAAATATAATATAAGAAAAATTAGAATAGAAACAAGTGTAGATGAATGTATATATAAGCGATATCACGAAAAGAAGAAGTGTACAAAAGCAGTATTAAATTGTAAATAATGTATATCCTTACCGAACCTACCTTTGTAAAATTGCAGCGTTGACCACAATCCAGGACTATTCAGCTATTGGAAATCAGCTTCCAGCATACAAGGAACTCAGTCAAGCATTGATAGGAGTTCAACAATCCCTCAAGTATACATGCCTAGAAGACAAAGAAGTTCAAGAAATTAGAATATGTCGAAGAAAATTCAGTAGCAGTAGACGAGTTAAATAAACTAATAAATAATCGAAAAATAACCAACCTTAGAGCATAATCCAGGGCAAATCTAGCCAGCTCATAGTCATTTAAATTATTAAATGAATAATATTGTCAAAATCTCGTGCCTATGCCATATTGCAGATCAATGTGCAATCTGCAGGCCGACCAAAATGGGCACATTTCACAGTATAATTATAACCACATACTCAATAGGCACGATTGTTATAATTTATTGTACTGTTTAGTTAATGGCAATACACTGAGAAGCAAGAAAAATAAGCCGCTGCCATGTTGCTGCACTTTTCAAGAATCAGGGAACCCACCCACAGACGGTTGCAAGGCCGCAAATGATAGCAACACCATGCGCCAGGCTTTGAGTAAACAAGTAGTCCGCTAAACAACGCAAACTACCATAGAACACCTAGACTGTATGGCGGCATCGACAGAAGAGTAAGATCATGTAGTGCTTATTTAAAATCATTGCCAAACCTCCATAGTCCAATGATACCATGGCCTATAGCTAAAAGATTTTTTGAAAGAGTGCATTTAGATTATTTACAATTTAAAGATGAATATTATCTGGTTTTGACCGATGCATTTAGTAAATGGCCATAGACAGTAAAAGTTCCAGACATGACCATTGGTAGCTGCAGACACAAAACTATTTTGCACAAAAGCAGAATTAGTCATGTCACAATACCCTCTAAAACAGCCATAATGATGCTGCGGCGGAAAATACAATAAATACATTTAAAAAAACTTAAAGTAAGCTGATGAAGAAAATTAAAACTTTCCTTGGTAATATTAAGATTTCTCATTTTTATAACTTGTATTTTGAAGAAACAGCATCACTGCTGTGCCAAAAACACACAAAAGAAGGTCATAGAAAGCATGATAAAAAGAGGAGGCAGGGAATTTAAGGAGGAAGAAGAAGCGATTGTGAAGGACTACAAACAAATAAATAAGAAAACGTGGACATAGGACAGTATTGAGAACAAAAATTGGAAATACGGATTTGTCGATTAAAAACAGCTGAATTGTAATATAAATCAGAAGGAAGATAACAGTGGAGGAGGAAGAAGTTGGCAAGCAAGACGCAACATCACTGGTGACAGACAAAGAAAGCGTGCTGCCAAGCAAGATTTGCGCAGAAAAAAGATTTTGCCATGCAGAATATGTACAGATATAGAGGCAATGGATATAGAATTCTGCAAGAGACTGCAGCAGCAAATTTTGACTCTTAAAAAGATATTTTCAATACAAAGAAGTATTTAAAGAATTTTCAGCACTAGAACGACCCAAATGGCTCCTCATCTTTATGGTATGTACTAACGTATAAAAATAGAACTGGGTTCGTCGATTGCTGTCACGAGACGTCATGTCATTTAGCGAATACTGGGGATTATTAACAGAGTACTGGTGTGTTGTGTGTTTTTCCATGTTGAAGAGGTTAGTAATATAATACAGGGTGGGCTTAACTCAATAACTTCTAAATGTAGGTACCTACAAAAATCCTGTGATAATAAGGAACAATAAGGTGCAAGGGGTCCAGAAAACGCAAAGCCTTTGCTTGCTTTAACGGCAGCTAGAGACTCATGAAAAATAGGTGAAGAAGATGCTGCTATCTCTTGTTATTACGGATTATTAAAAGAAAAAATGAGTCATGGGGGACCTTGCTAACTACATCCAATCATACTCAATCATTGTATCTCGCTTATTTTTGTTATTTCTATGTTTAATATTGACTTGGTCTACCCGATTATTTCTGTGTGGGTCATATAATAGGCTTAAATAGTTTAGATAGTAGTTAGAAATTAATTGTTGTTTTGCGGCAAACTTTTCATTATCAATAAATTTCAATTTCTGGCACAGACAATGTTTAATAAATCAGTTTGGGTTAGGTTTAGATAGTTTAGTAACCAGTTTGAATAATACTAATTGTCGTTTCGTGACAACCTTTTGATTTACAATAAACACCCGTTTCTGAACTAATATTGTGTTTAATATACTAGTTTGATTTCAGAGGCCCCTGGGAAAACGGCTTATTTCATTCGAGCCGGGAAAGTTGCAAAACAATCTATTTTGTTTGGTAGGGATATAAGCTGCTGATGAATTATTTATTTTGCTTGGCAACTAATAGGGTTATAGGTCACCATTATCACACGTTAAGGCTTTTATTTGCAAAGCATATGATCTAATGAAATATTACCCCAGATAACCCAGACCAGATATGAAAGAGTGTCAAACAACGTGTACCCAACACGTTGTTTGATGACCTCGCCGCGTCGAACTTATGTTACTTGCACCATCGCTTAGCAATGATTATTTAGGGCCTGCAAAAAGATTGCCCGCACCAATGAAATTCTATTATTTAATGTTGAGAAAAAATTAATCTTAATTAAAAATATGTTGATTGTTGCGAAAGTGTAAAAAAATAAAAACGTTCTTTTCATAAAAATAAACACTTTATTTGTAAAATTTTTATAAGAATGTAACCAAAACCTTTATTATTGATGTATATATTTAGACGTATAGAACTGGCAAGTAAACTGAAAATCACATAATATAAATAATGTAAATATAACTAATGGCACATTCTAAAAACCTAAATCTAAATCAGTCGAGTATGTATAGATAAGGTTATAACAGCGATAATTACCCACCCAAACTAACCCATAAAAATGACGCAATTTTTTCTGTCATGCAGGCATTCAACAGCTAGAACGAAGTGTAAGCGTTGTCTCTAATTTACGTCATCATTCTTCGCTAAGCAAAGCTGGGTGATTTTCACACTTACATCTTTTTTCTAGTGCTGTTGGCAGTGATACTCAATGATATTTGGGTTGTAGCTATCGGTGGCACTAACTTGGGCAAAATAGCGAGGGCGCTAGCAGGTGCATCATTTATCTTACACTCTTCAATGCTCAGAGAATCTCAAAACAAGCTATGATTTTTTTTAAGTTCACATCTGACTGCCGGCGGGTACAGACGCGAGCAAAAAATAGTCCGATAAAAAGTGTTTATTCGCACATTCCGATCGTTTATTCTGAACGTTATTAGGCTTGCTTTACTTCGTTATCAGTAAAGGCCATTCACAGCCAAGCGCTACTAATTTTCTAGTCTCCGGGGACGTAACCCCGGGAACTGCCCTTATGGGCGACAACACTGAGGATGAGGACACCCTGTCCAATATTTCGATGGAGTCTAACTGCTCCAAAATATCTGACGACACGGCCCGTAAACTAAGAAACCGATCACAGAATTACGCAGAAGTCTGCGTTCAATGCCGCTTGAATAGCGAAAAATTTCGCGAAGTCAATGAATTAAGCTATTACGAAGCAAACGCACTACTAACTAGAATTCGCCAGCACCAACACGATGCCCACCCTCAGGGAATTAAGCGCCAAGTTAGGGCAAAAATCGATACGGGGAAAAAGAAGGCTAGCCCTTCTAGCTTACGTAGCAACGAGACCTTTAAAAAGCCAAAGGTCACCTTGGAGAAACAACAACAATCCCAAAAAAGTTCCGAGAGTTCTTTGCCACCTAAAGAAATCTCAAGCGAAAAAACCACAACTGAACTCAGCCAGATGGCACCTCCTCCGCCTCCGCCCATTTGTGTTGCCCAGATACGGACAAGCGAAACCGAAAGTTTCAAGACGCCATTTAAACGAATCCCGTTTAAACGGAACTTCAGGATAACAACCTTTGACATGGGCCAACCCCCAGTGCCCACCAATAATGCCTTTCTGCCCCTGCAAGACATAGACACCGAGAACGAGGAAACGATGAGCGTTGCATCCAGTTCGACATCTAATGCCAAACGACAAAAGCCTAACCCTAACAAGCAAGGGAAACCAGCCCCAAAGCCCAAACCGCAACCCCTACCCCCAGTGGTCATTAAAGGAAGGCCCTCCGACCATAAACAACTACGAGAGGACCTTAAAGCGCTGCGTATTACAAGGTATGAACTTAAATATACGAAAAACTCTGTTATCGTTTACTGTACCTCGGCTAACGACTTACATACCTTAAAACGTGCCTTAGAAATCGAATGTACTGAATATCACACGTACGACGAGAATCAGGAAAAGACGAGGGCTTTTGTTCTCCGCGGTCTTGATGGCGACATCAAGCCGCAGGATATCAGCGAGTCCCTAAATGACGAATACAACATTTCGCCGAAGAACGTATATGAGATGCGCAAAACCAGGGTGCCAATGTACCTCGTCATACTTGGCACCAACTATACAGTGAAAAAATTAAATCAGGACATCAAAACTCTGATGTGCGTCCGTGTGCACTGGGAGGCCAGGAGGTCAGGCAAGCCTGTCCTCCAGTGCAAAAATTGTCAACAATTCGGACATGCAAAGACTTACTGCAGCCGCCGAGTGGCCTGCAGCAAGTGCGCTGGAGCGCACGAAATCACACAATGTGATCAAGATTACCAGAAATGTGTCAACTGCGGAGGCCCGCATCGAGCGATAGACGACTCGTGCCCCGTATACACGTATAAATTAAACATCATACAAGCCACTACGAAACAATCGAAACCGATTCAAACTTTCCGCCCTGCGCCTCCCCCGGCGAACCCCGCCTGGAGGAATCAAGATTCAAGAGCTGCTGACGGCCCACGGGGACAAGCCCTAAACAATGGGCAACGGGAAGAAGAGTTCTCTCAGCAATTTCCACCTCTACGCAGAACCCGAGATCAACAAAACAAGACTCAATCCATGCAGCATTCTAATGTACAGGTTAGTGGTGCTGCAAGCGCAATCAATAATGTAAATGTCCCTAATAAGAATAATATATCATCAATGATGAATAACTTAAATAATGTAGTCGCAAAGATAATCAGTTTAGTAAATCTAGATCAGCTCTTTCAAGCCCTTGACCACTATTCCAACATGCTGGAAGCATGTCAAGGCGACAAAGCGGAAATTTTACAGGCGTCAATCCGCTTTTTCTCCTTTGAATACAATCAATTCAACATATAATTGTAAATGTTACTTGTCGCTTCATGGAATTGCAACGGAATTAGGTCAAAATTGGGCGAGTTTCGTAACTTTATGCATACATCCAATTTTCAAGTTGTTTTTCTCATTGAAACGAAATTAGTTCCTAAGTTTACACTAAAGTTTAGGAACTACAATATCGAGCGTTTTGATAGGCCCGATCGAAACGGGGGAGGCGTGGCCTGCCTCAAACATAGGTCGCTCCGTTATAAAAGAATTCAACATTTGCGGACCGCAATAGAACACGTCTGTATCGAGACGGAGAGCGGCCTCCGTATTTGTGGCGGTTATGCGCCCCCGGGTCTCCGCCTCACTGAAAATGATCTCTTTGCTATATTACCGCAGAACAGAGTATCCCTGTTGATAGGGGACTTGAATGCCACGCACGCCGAATGGGGCGGCGTAACTAACTCCAGGGGTAGATTATTTAAGAGAATAATCGAAAACAACCTGGAAATGTCCTATCACAGAAAGCCAAATCCCACCTTTCTTCGTAGTGCCTCGTTCCTGGACATAGCCATAACTCGGGGAACGATAAGGACTACACAGTTACAAGAACTTAACGTTCTAAACTCGGATCACTTGCCAATCAGAATTGGACTGTACTGCAGGGTCCCTGTAGTTTACGATACCGTCGTTTCGTACAGGAATACTGATTGAAAAGTGTTCCGAGCAAGGCTGAGTGAGTTAACTGTCGTCCCTGAGCAAATAGTTACGGTCCAGGACTTAGAAAACGAGGTAGATAAACTAACATCAAATATCCAGCGCATCCGAGATGCTATGTGTCCTAGAGTCGCCTTGCGCCCTAAGACAGAATCCCTCCCAGACCATATCCTTGAACTTATCACCTTTCGAAATCGCTTTCGACGAAGATGGCAAAGAAACCGGACAAGAGAGGGAACCGCTCAAAGCAGCGAGCACAGAAACCATGCGTGGCTCGAATACTTAAATCGCGTCAACAGGGAAGACGGCTCGCTGTGGAAGTTGGCCAAGCGGGTTCGCGGAGGCTATACGCAAATTCCTGTTATCAGGCACAGAGGCCTAGATATTATAGGCGATCAAGGAAAAGCGGAAGCCTTCGCGGATTACCTGGAGGGCGTCTACAGCGGGGCGCCTAACACCCTTCCCGAGAAAGAGCGCTACAGCAACGCTGTAAACGCTTTTAAGCAACATAAGTATCCTATCCCTCCGTCAGTGTTTGATAAACTGAGAATCACCCCGGCGGATATCCGCAAAACTCTTTGTCGTCTTCCGAGAAATAAAGCTCCCGGCCCGGACAACATTCCGAACATAGTCTTGAAAAATTTACCTAATAAAGCACTTATCCAATACAGGAACAGAATATCTTACCCCGGGAACAATTTGGCTTTCGTGGTCGGCATGGCACTGTCATGCTGACGGCGAAGTTGGCCGCTGATATTTACAAAGGATTCAACAGCAGGCAGTCTACAGCACTCCTGCTATTGGACATAGAGAAGGCATTCGACAGGGTATGGCACGATGGGCTGCTGTACAAGCTTTTAGCAAAGTACAGCTTCCCACTGTACTGGATAGCGCTCATCGAGTCATACCTTGCCGGGCGCACCTTCACCACCCGGATTGGCTGTAGCTCCTCAACTAGCAGGCAACTGCTAGCAGGAGTGCCACAAGGTACAGTCTTATCGCCGCTACTCTTCAATCTGTTTATAGCAGATCTCCCGTCTCATCCCAACACCCGGCTAGCCTTATTTGCCGACGACACGACAATTTATTCCCGCAACCCCCAAGCAGAGGTGGCTAAAACGAACCTGTCAGCACATATGAACATACTTATTCCGTACTATGAGCGATGGAAAGTCACCCTTAACGCGGCTAAGACGGAGTTAATCCTAATTACCCGCAAAAGGCGCGACATTGACATCACACCGCTCGTAGTAGGGAATACTATTATAACACCTAAAACCCAGGTAAAATACCTGGGCATCACTCTGGATACCAAACTAAATTTCGGGAAGCATATCCAAACAGCTGTTAACAAAAATGTAGCCATCAAGAAAGGGTTGAGCTTACTGGTAGCAAGCAGGTCCTTCCTGAGTCCTGCCAATAAGCTCACCCTTTATCGCTCATTAATAAGGCCAGCATTACTATATGGTGCTCCGGTGTGGTGTTCGGCGGCAAAATGCCACAAACAAAGACTCCAGGTCATACAGAACAGTTATTTAAGGGCGGCCTTCTCCCTCTCCCTCAGAGATAGGGTAAGGATCGCGGACCTACATGCTATGGCAAACATTGAATATGTCGACGAATACATTGACAATATAGCATGCAGGTTCTTTGAACAACAAATCAAGGGATCTCCACTTACGGCCAATATGGCCAACTTAAGATACACCCCCGAATATCGCACCCCACACGGCACCATATATAAAGGAATATCTTTATTCTACAAACAATTAATGCCACCCTAATTCACAACCGTC